>CM035416.1:75774579-75859579 GCA_020310875.1 Ceratopteris richardii
ATTGTTTTTTGGCAGATGTAAATCAATTGCCTTCGGGTGCAGGGATCCTGCGGGTACTATATCTATTCACTTGTATAGATGCAATTTCATTTGTACAGACCACCTTTAGAGCTATTGTTGGGTCACAGCCTGACCTTCTCATTGATCATGGCTGTCAAATCATTCCGCAGGGTCAAATTTTTTGGCTTCTTGGGATTCCCTTGGGCTTTGGCGTCTCTATGGATCAGCGGTGGAACTGGGTGCTAGCCAAACTCGAAAACAAGTTTAACTATTGGAGAGGTATGCAAATCAATCTGGGTAGTCGTGCTATGGTTATCAACACGTTCCTCTTATCATCTACCATTTATTTCCTTTCTTGTTGGAGACCGAAAGAGCAAGATGTGTCCAAACTGGATAGTATTTGTAGAAACTTCCTTTGGACGGGTGACCACAATAGGAGGGGGTGCCTAAAATCAAATGGTCCATCTTCACCAGCCATAGGGATAGTGGGGAACTTGGTATCCTGGACATTGGGTGCATGGCTAACAAACTGGCGGCCAAATGGATGATTAAGGCTTGGTGCAACGGGGAGGCCTCGTGGGCTAAGTTGATCTTCAGAAACAAGAATGAGTTGGCTCTCACGGGTTTCCCAAATTGGAAGAATCTTGACATCTTGACCTTGTTGTTTTCCCCGATCCCCGTCTTCCCAAAAGGCTCTAATCTCGTGAGCTCCCTATGGAAGAGTTGGAATAAAGTCAAGAGCTACACAAGAATAAGTGAAGACTGGAAGTGGGCGGCCAGTATCAGACAAAACGACTCTATCTGGTTTCTGATCCATGGCATCCGGAGTGTGGAATCTTGGAACATTCAAAACGCCAAGAAGCTATGGAATAAAGGCTTCAAAAAATGGAAACATCTCTGGAAACAAGACACCAACCGATGGATCAACTTCGAGGATATTGACCCTTGCGTCAACATTTCGTATGAAGAATGGAACACTTTGCAAAGCAGATGTCTCGCCTGGGACCGACACAAAGTTCGCCTTCTCATGGGACATGACACACCGAGCTCGCTTGGTCTCAAATGGCACAATGGGAATAGCCTATCAAAAATCCCGAACATCAAAGAAACGATAGACTATCAGGTTAACCTCAACAAGAAGTGGTGCCTGTCATGGACGCGGCTTCGGTGGGACATGAAGTTCATGGCTATCTGGCACCCCCTCATAGAGATCAAAAAGTCTGTCCTCTTATGGCAAATTCTTCATCATGGAATCTAGACCAACCTTAAGGCTAGCAAGTTTTGTGGGATTCCTCCCTGGTGCAAACGTTGTTATCGGTCTATCGAAGATGTTTCACACATCTTCTTTACCTGCCCCAAACGATTGGAAAGAAAATTAGACTTCAGAAACAACTCAGTTGGCAGCAAGCCCTGCTGGGAGAAGCGATCGGTTGCTCCGCGACCCTCTGGAACGCCATCAGAGGGGAGGCCCTATGGAAAATCTGGCAGGAAAGATGTGCTCTCAACTTCGGTGACTCCCCCAAAGAGAGGTCAATTGAGAAATCGATGTTCCTCCTTGGCAAAAGGATTGTAAACTGTAAGAAATCCCCCCCCTTCAGGCATCATCAAGTACTCATTTTGTTCAATAACAAGCTAAAACCCAAGTGGGCCCCACATGAGGGTGATGAGAGGGTCATTAACCTTCTTTGTAATGCCATCTAAGCTCTGTAAAGCTTCCCCTGCTTTGTGGGATTTGGGGGGTCCCGTGGGCACTAGTCCCCTTCTCTTGTACTTTTTTTTATTTAATTCAAGTCCGGGAGAGTAGACTAATGCCGAACTTCCTTTATATTAAAAGAAAAAGTTAAAGTTCGAGGAGTAGGCTTCGATTGAACTTCTATTTTATTTTTTTTTAAATGTCATCTTCAAGAAGTTTAACCCCTCCTTTCTCGATAGATGGTCCCATGAGTACTATGCCCCTTCACTTGTAGAGTTCTTCTTTCAATCAAATTCAAGCTATAAAAGAGATTAAACTTCGATCGAACTTTCTCTAGGCCATCACCCAATGCAATTATTTCTTTGGCATAAAAATTATGAGGATAATTCCAATGACCTAAGTAAAGTGACTATGTCTATGAGTCCTCCGTCCCCTCTAAAGATTGTAACTTATGGATTCTACGTTTGTGAATTGGAACCCAAGAAAAAAATCCATACACATGCTTTTCCATGGTTGAATCTAGAGGAGAGAGATCATTTCCAAGATAAAAAAAAGGTTGTGTAGATAATTTTCTAGAGTCTCTTGATGAGTAGTTTTGGACTCTTGACTCTACATGTCCAGTAATGAACGATGCCCAATAAGTGTTATATACTAAGCAAGCCATGTCTGTGGAGGATATAGCCAAGTTGCCAAGGTTCTTAGCTCGCAAGATAGCAAAGGTCAAGAAACAAAGAACTCTATGGTTGGTATCCTATTCATGATGGAGATATTCATGATGGCAAGATGAATAGTGAGATCTTGGAAAGGATTATAGATGGTGATTAGGAAAGGGCTATAAATATGTTGGAGGGTTTGTCTCATGCATGCAATTTTCCCTCACAATCGCATTGCATTGCATGTGCATATCTAAAAAATTAACACAAAGAAGCATTGCATGTGCATATCTTACAAAATTAACACAAAAAATTATATCACGGCAATACTTTGGAACTTCCAAACGGCTAGTTTATTTGGGACTTGAACATTGATAAATAGAGCTTTGCACAATTGTAGCCAACCCAAGCTTTTTGTCTTCTTCATCAAACCAAAATATTATTCCAAGATGTTCACTCAAGCACTTAACATAATTTCCTCGAAGCACACATACTTACAAAATTACTCATTTTCTTATTTCTTTATATCCCGAGATCCTTTGTGCAAACCTTGTCTTTCTATATATAGGCTGTTTTAATCTTGAGAACTTAACATATGCATTGCCTTGCTTTCTCTTCTAATCTTCTCGGGTAGAGTGACAAACCAAGTTGTTGCCTCTCTCGTGATGATATGGGCTCCAAGCCAAGTACTATTAGTCCCATCATATTGTCTAGCATCTGGTATGACTAGATTTTTTTAGTTTTCTTTACTAAAAAAGGCTAGAAAAATGTGAAATGGTGCACTACAAGAAAATTCAATGGATGCAACAACATTGGAAGATTTAGAAGATGAAGACATCATTCAACCCTCAAGCTAAACTACTCACAAGCTCAATAAGTAGCGCTCTTTAATTTCAAACACCTCGATGATCCAATGCCATATAACAAAGTCTTGGACAAGGGATATGAGTTTAGTAGGAGAGAAGAGATCATTATGTAAGGTATATGAAAAATTCTTGCTAGCAATAAATAGACAGATCATGGTATTGTCCATAGTGGGATTTTATAATGGGATTTTATAATGGAGCTTCTTTTTCTATTAGAAATTCTACATAGGGGAATACAAGGCAGAGGTATGCTATCTTAACTTGATACTTGGGCTTGAGTAGAGGTCCCTTATGCAGAGGTTCTATGGAGTGTTGGTGACACGGAGTCAATTGTGCATGTGTAGCTTTTTATAGGTGGCCATTACCTACATAGTGGACTATCACCCATATGCAAATTAGTACATGGGGTCCATTATGGATGAATTCATACTAAGCGACAACACATTTGTGTGGTACTCTCAGGCTAATCAACATATAACGCATGCAAAGGTTCTAAGATCCCCCTTTCAAACTGGGTGGCAGTGCAGGGTTAATCCATAGCTAACATGGCGATAGAAAAAATGCTCAAGACCCCTTCCCCAACATGATTCTTGCATGGAGTGAGGGCAACCAATGTTTCAATTGAATATTTCTTAGAGCAAAAAATCATGTTTCAAATCTTCACACGTTTTGGGACAAAGAGGAGAGATCAAGTACAAAGTATAGAGGAGAGCTCATGTTTCGAATGTTCACACGTTTTGAGACAAAGTATAGAGGAGAGCTCAAGTACTAAAGATCAAGTGCAAAGGAGTTACAACAAGTAAAAAATGCTTTTTTTTTTTTTACACAATACATGTTCATTCGATATGGTTTTTTTCTTGTGTGTATTTTGGAGGTATCATAAAGACTTCTACGGCTTCTAATATGTTAGATCAATAGTTCTCTCTTTTTTTAAGATCATGCTTCCCAAGGAATGGATGCTCAAAGTCATGAGGAGGATCCATTTTTTTCTCAAACTTCTTTCCTACACTCATCTTACTATCCTTATTCTCACCTACCCTTCCATATGCCTTCACATGGCTTTCAAGCTCTGTTGTATGCTCCATCCATATCTCCTAATTCTTTCCACATTCATTGTTCTCCCTTTCGTCCCTTTCCAACCCATACTTCATCCTCTCCACCAAGTTGTAGCCATCTATTGCCTATGGAAACCATGAAAGGTCACAATCCCAAATCCATTCCACAACAAAAATGAAGGACCATCAAGACAACTTGAAGGGAGACGTCCAATGAAGAACCTCAAATGAAGAAAACAAGAAGCTCAAGGAAGAAGATATGTGTGTGTGTGTGTTTGTGTGTGTGTGTTTGTAGAAGTGTGGCCTTCTATGGATGGATAGACATAGGAGTTTGAATGTGGGCAGCCACTACCTATGTAATCCGCTTGCCCCCCCCCACCCTAGTCATGGCTGCCCACCACTACCATGGACCCCACAATTGGACACCTTGTTAACTCACTTTCTTTACAATACTTTAAATGGTCCAATTCAACCTTCATCCAACATGCAAATTGGGATTCCCAACAACTTAATAATGCATGATTGACACGGGGGCTTATAAATTGTGTGATATGAGATACAATCATGAGAGGTAGACATTGATCATATATTAACATTGTCAATTTGGACAATGAAGAGGACAAGGGCTTCCACAAAAGCTATACGATTGAAGAGGTACATTCATTGTTTTCTTTGGATTTACAACAAGTACATTTTAAGAAAGGTCTAAAAGAGTTTCAATACTTACAACAAAAATTGTGAGGATCATTGGCTTTCTCCTTTTGCTTTTGGTATGTACAAGGAGTTTTGGTTTTTACATTTCGATTGTTCTATTTCCCAAAGAGAGGAGTTAAGAGAGACCTCCACATCATTAGTCAAAAGGGGTTTTATAGTGTATACATTTTTATCTATATATGAAAATTACTCGTGTCAACAAAACCAAGTATTTTTAAACTTTCTAGAGAAAATGGGGCTCAAAGGTTGAGCGTTTTCAAAGTCCCATTATTTATTTTTTTTGCATTAGGAGAATCTATATAGGAAATATCAAGAAGGCTAAGAAGAGACTTCTTTTCTTCTTCATGTAGGGAAAAAGGAATAGAGAAGCTAGTCTATTTTTTAACCTCAATCATAAGAAGAGGAAGTGGATTAAGAGGAAGTAGATGCATGCAAGAAAAAGAAGTCCATACTAAGGTTTGAGTGTGGTTTTTTGCCAAGCTTAAAAGTTTGACCCATTCATTTACAAAAGAAACCTTTAAAGTTGAGGGAAACTTCAAGAAATGGTATCCTCTCTGGCCAAACCTGAGGTACTTGATAAACATGTCTATGAAGGCTATATTTTGGCCAAAATGTAGCGTTTCTCCTTCCCAAAAGATGGTTTAGTATGAGCTACTCAGAAATTGTAGCTTGTTCATAATGATGTTTGTGGTACTCGGCTATTTGGATTGTTTTATCCCAAGGGGGAATCACTACCACGAGATTTACATGCTTTTTCTAACTCTGGCTGGGGTAGTTGCTATGACATTCATGTGTCCACCAGTGGTTTTTGCTTCATGCTTGGTAGTGCATGCATATCTTGGTTGAGCAAGAAGCGACCTACTATTGCCACTTCTAGTTGTGAGGTTGAGTATAGGGAAGCTTTCATAGTGAGTGTTGAGTGTGTGTGGCTCAGTCGCCTTATGGTTGATTGGGGTGTTGGTCAGTCCTTTGCCACCACCATCTGTACTGACAATCAAAGTGCACTGACAATTACAAGGAACCCTATGTTCCATGCTCGCAATAAGCGCATTGAGGTGCACATTCATTATGTCAGGGAGAGGTTCTCTGCTGGAGAGATCAGTTTGGCATATATTCCCTGCAGACCTTTTCACAAAGGCTCTTCCCAGGGAGAAGTTTGAAGCTTTCCACAAAGCTTTGGGCTTACCTCCTTTTGTGGATTGATTCCACATAGCTTGGCACTTCCTTATACATGAGTGCCAACTTCTTGTTCATTGCATCACTCCTAGGGGGGATTTGTTGATATATGTCGGTAGTGATGTGTGTGAACACAATAGGACCGTTGGGTCACTTTTTTCCCTTTTAGGAGACTTTTTTCAATCGGCTTGTATGTACGCCTATAACCCTAACGGGACATTTATCTTTGTACATTCGCTTGGTAATACATTTAGTATTGTGTGTTGTGCTCCAAGCTTCTTCTTTTTCCTTGTGTTGTTTGTGTGCTTTCGCAGATCTCAAAGTCCAACAATTGATGAAGCTTTAAATGATGGCCAAACTTGTTGTGCACCTACCAAAACTTGTTGTGTACCTAAAGAAGCATTTTCTATCTCTCGATCTTCAACATTATGCCTCTTGCCATCAAAGTTGGAATCCGTTTTTGTTGCAACGATAGGTTGAAAATTTTTCAAGAAGTAAGAAATAGGGTATCAAAAAAATTGCGAATCACTTTAAAATATGTATAATACTTAAAAAAAATCAAGAAAAGGTAAACTAAAGTAAGACTACATAGGTAAAACATTAGCATACACAATACAACATAAAAAAAGAAAAAACATATATAAAGAAAGCGTGTAGAACATAGGGCTGCTAGAAAAGAAAATATGTGTGATAACAAGTATGGTAATATTAAAGATGAAAGAAATAAAGAAGGTAAAATAATAATAGGTATAACATGTGTGTCCAAAGTCCCTTTGGAAAATATCTTCTCTACTAAAAGAAGCTAAAAAATTTTCTTCTCTATATTCCATGGTAATGCTCAAGAGATTTTATTTTTAACCTTTACGTGCTAAAAATGAGAAAAAATAATAACCTCTTATATAAGAAGAAATATTATCAATATTCTAAAAAAATTTCGGGTATTGTGATCTTTTTATGATATTTAAGTATCGGCTCCACTTTATTGTCTAGATGCATTTGACAACCACATTCTCGATAATTATGTTGTAGAGCCTATCTTTGTCCAACCTATTCAACATGAATTAGAGAATATTTTATGTACTAAAAAAAAATGGACTATTAATTCACTTATTTAAAGTACTTAGTATTGTGGAAAGATAGTTTAGATGATGAGGCTACATGGGAGCAGGTAAGTACCTTTGAGAGATGGGTTCCCAATTTTCAATTACCTTCCAAGGAGGCTTCTTAGGGGGAACCACAAGGGGGAAAAACACATTGAGATGAATTTATGCATGTAATACATGGACTTTACTTGGAACGTAATATTTTTGTTCTTCTAATACACATTTCAACACAATTTTTTTGAAAAGATGGGATTGAAGTGAAGGAAATTAATTAAATCAAAGATTGTAAGTAAAAGGTGGCTTAAATGAGTGGTTACAAACATAAGGTAGGTTAGCAAGGCCTATTTATACAAAGGACATGGCCCATGGTTATTTATGGTCTATGTAGCTTGTAGGAGAGGCATGATATTCATATTACATATATCATTAGGAATTTTTTCATATTAGAAACAAAATTTTTCTTACACTAGCACCATGTCAAGGATCTTTAGAATAATTAGGAAATTTTTCATATTAGAAACAAAATTTTTCTTACACTAGCACCATCTCAATGATCTTTAGAACCATGGTGAAAACAAGATTTCCAAAATTATGTAAAATCTCACTCCAATAGTCAAATTATTCTTAAATATATTCCAAATTAGGGCCATGTCCTTGAAGAGATCCTACAATTTAATGGGTAATTCAACCATGAAGCACATGCTAGATTCTTTTTTACCTTAATATTATATTGTTCCAAGTTTGTCTTTGTCCCATTAGATAATATGCTACATTGAAATTTATTTCTAATGGATCATTGTGTTAGATGTATTACAAATTTGGATGCAAGTTTATAAGGTGTTCCCTCAATCATTATTATGCTCCTCAAAGTATCATGGTGTTAGAAATGTAAATGGTGAATATAATATGAATATGTTAATCCTGACATTTCTTATAAAGAGTAGAGCCTTGCTCCTATAAATCCTTGAGCATCTATTGTAATGACGAAATCACTTATAAGAGCCTTTCCTACATTGGTGAAATTGTGATATGCATGAAAATCTTGCAAATAATGTGTCTAAAGTGAGAATAACCAGGTTCCTTTGAGTTTGAACCTCCCAAGAGACATTGTTTTGGTAGTTGCTATTGTTTTTCATTGATGGTAATGACATTGTTGGGACCATGGTTGGATGGGAAATTTCTATTGCTATTGGACATGAAACAAAAATTGAGGTAACTCCTTCTATTATAAGTGCGGATTGAGGTAGTAATTTCATGGATATGCCATATACTATGATTAGATTGGAAACCTTGATTACTCCATTTGTTCCCATCGTTTATCTTGGGCAATATCTTGGTTGCTTAGTACAATATCTTTTTATCTACCCATTGGAGGAAACTCTAACGGCATTGGAACTTTCTTAGTATTTTTCTATAAAAAATGATCAATAAAGTTACCTCATTTATGAAGGGACACTTGTTTGCTTGCATTTGGATGAGCTTTCTAAGTCTTGAGTATGATCTCATGGTTGAGATATGGTTTTAGAAATTTCTCCCCCAAATTGATGATTGGAGGTGTAATTAGAAATTCCTACCATTTTCTTTTAGGTCTCCTTTGCTTTTGATTTTCTCTAAGTCTTTGCATGGTTCCCTCTAGTGATTCCATAATATCCTTATTTAGTCCAAACAGTTAATCTTTTACACAATCCTTAAAATATTACCAATTGAGGTATGATGGTTGGTTGGTTATTAGTGGTGTGCATATTATTACATTAAAAGTCCAATGAATGTGATCTTAACAATGCCAACAAGCCAATGGTGATACTTCTCCCTAAGAAGTTAAGGAGAAAAGGAAGGTTGGTGACTCAGATAAGGTGGATGCCACAACTATATAGCAAGATGGTGGCATTCATGGGAAAAAGAAAAGAGAAGAACTAAAGTCTTAGTGAATCTCTCAAAAACCATGCACAATCATTGTTTCAAGTGAGATGAGTTCCAGAGGAACCTAGGAGGAATCACATGAAGCACCAAGTAGGTTCGGTTCTAGTAGATCCCATGCCTAAAGACTTACAAATGTTCTCGAAAGCATATCAAGCAAGAATAGCTCTAGGACCCAACTTAGAGCATCATGAGCAATGCTACCCTGTAGGAGACCTAGAAAGGGAAAGGTTGGCCTTGTGTAAAAATATGGTAGAGGTTGCTCAAGCTATGCTAGAAGGAGTTCCCATAGCCACACCAAATACCAGATTCTAGAACCACAATAGAATTCACACAACAAGTGGAACACAAATATCCACCACAACTATACATCATATCACATCAAGAAACTCCTCACATACAAGAAGTGCTAAGAAGGGAAGTAGAGATTGAGAAAACCATCCCAGATATGGATGAGGCTTGCCCTCAATAAATTTGGTAGAGAGTTCCTGAAACTCGATGGAAGAAAGAGCGATAGACCACCCCACCTATCACAAAGATAATCTAGGGACAATGTCAAGAACATCCAGAAGGATCTTGTTTTGGTGATTCTCAAAGCTGCACTATGCATGAGGAAGACTCCATGAGTCTACACACTCTTCCTAACTACATGGGGGGTATAACATAATACAAGAGAGCACCAATAGTAACAAAAGGGTGCGTTAGGGGAAGTGAACCAAAACCATCAATGATAGTAGCTCCAAGAAAGATGAGGGTTCGATGCACACTCACTTTAAAGGAGTTACTAAAGGTAAAACCACATCATTGGGACGATCTAGCCCAATGAGTGAAGCCACACAAAGAAGTCAATTTTGACACAAGTTCTACTCATGCTAGGTCTTGTTTAAAACAAATGTTGGAGTTTGAGGTTTGCGAAAGCACGTGAGAAACATAAGGAAGAAGAAGAATCTTGGAACACAACACATAATACTGAATGTATTACCAAGAGAATGTACAAAGATTAGTGACCCATCTCGGTTATAGGCATAGATACAAGCAGGGGGAAAAAACCTTCTAAAGAGGAAAAAAAGTGTCCCGATGGTCCATGTGTGTTCACACACATCACTACCTAAATATATCAACAAATCACCCCTAGGAGTGATGCGGCAAACAAGGAGCTGGCACTCATGTATGAGGAAGTGCGAAGCTATGTGGAATCAATACACAAAAGGAAGTACGCCCAAAGCTTTGCGGAAAGCTTAAAACTTCTCCATAGGCAAAGCCTTTGTGAAAAGGTATGCAATGTTCTCCTGTGCGGGCACATATGCCAACCGATCTCTCTAGCAGATAACCTCTCCCTAACATAATGATAGTGCACCTCAGTGTGCTTGGTGTGAGCATGGAACACATGGTTCCTCGCAATTGCCAACACCCTTTGACTCCCAGTGAAGATGGTGGTGGCAAAAGACTGACCAACACCCAAATCAACCAGAAGACATCTGAGCCACACACACTCATATAGTCGCTATGAAGGCTGTGTTACACTTATGTGTTCCTTGAGTAGCTTTGATGTGAACCTTTTCCCTATACATGAGCACTTTTTACTCTAGTGCTGGCTAGAGGTTTTTTCCCCATGTTACCACATACTTGATACTTTCATATGTGGTGGTACTTTGTACTTAGGGATATTATTTAGCTCTTACTTCAATTCATTTCATCATCAATAGAGAGAGCTATTCCAGCTATCGTCTTCTCCGTGTGTCTTGTTACATTTTTGCTCCTTATGTGTGCTTCTCGCGTGTCTCTCACACTTCTACACACACCTAACAGGCTGCCCTATACTCAGCCTCACAACTAGAAGTGGGCACAATAGGCTTCTTCTTGCTAAACCAAGATATGCATGAGCTACCAAGCATGAAGCAAAAACCATTGGTGGACATATGAGTGTCACAGCAACCAACCGAGCTAGAGTCAGAAAAAGCATGTAAATATGGTGGTAGTGATCCCCCCCTTGGGGATAAAACAATCCAAGTAGCTAGGTACCACTCAAGTAGTGAAAGATGCGCTGAACTGCCTACCCATGCTTGACACTTGGGCAATGCATAAACATGCTCATCTGTGAGATAGAAAATTGAATATCTTGTCGAGTAATACATAAATAAATCAAGCATCCAATAAGCTGTTGATAGAGAACAACATCAAATGCATCTCCAACATCATGAAGAGTCAACCATAAACCTATCTCCATAGGAGTGGCAATAGGTTTGTAGTCTTCAAGGCCAAAACACTGCAATAATGTGTCAATATATTTTGTTTGACACAAAGCTAATCCACCATCAACTTGCATAAATTGAATGCCTAAATAATGATGCAAATGCTCCAGATCTGACATCTCAAATGAGGCATGCAAATTAGCCTTAAAATAAGCCATATGCTTCTCATTAGGAATAGTGAGAAACATGTCATCAACATAGACAACAATTATCAAAAGCACATCATTTGCACGCTTAACGTATAAGGTGCTCTCAGTTGAATTGTTCTCAAAACCATGTGCAATCAAGTAGGCATGTATTTTTTCATACCAAGCATGTGGTGCTTGTTTCAAACCATATAATTATATTTTCAACTTGCAAACTTTGTTTTCATGCCCTTTTTGGACAAAACCATGTGGTTGAAGAACATACACTTCTTCATGCAAGTCACTATTCAAAAATGTAGTTTTAATGTCCAATTAATGTATGTTCCAACCATGATGAACTTCAAGTGCACTAGACTGTCCACTTGTGAAAAGAGGAAGCAGTGTCATACATATCTTTGGAGCTAATTGATGTCTCTTTAGTACATGAAAGTAATGGCTGAACTGCATCTTCCACAAAAACAACATCACGGCTAACCAAAATGCATTTAATATGTGGATACAGATGATAGCCTTTGCTTTTAGAACTATACCCAACAAAAATACAGCTCACTGCTTTCTCATCCAATTTTGTATGTTGTTGTTCAGGCACTAATGCATATGCCAAACAACCAAAGACATGAAGATGAGAACCAAGTGGCCTTCGATCATGCCAAGCCTCATATGGAGTGATAGACTATAATGCTTTAGCAAGACACTTGTTAAGTACATATGATGCACACACAACAACCTAAGCCAGAAACTATGTTGTAAGTCCTGACTCTTTACCATACACCTCACCATTGTGGAGAATGAGTTCTCCTATGGGCAATGGAAATGTGTAGTGAACCCTTGTATGTACAGCACTTGGACAAACAGATGCACCTTAGATAGCTTGCTTCTCTCAATGACAAGTTTTGATTAGGAAACGCAACTAACAAAGATAAACTACCTATCCACAAAAGTATATTGAAGAACTGAACTTCACTCTCGGACTAATAACTCTCTAAATATATATCCTTTGAGAAAGATATGTGGTATAGATAAATTAGACACATATAGCTTTCCAACAAGCTAAAACACAAGTAATTTGGATGAGTCTTGCTTAGGAAACTCAACTAACCAAAATAGACCACCTGCACACATACGTACACTATAAAATTGGGCTTCACTCTCTGATAAATATCTCACAGAATATAAATCTTCTGAATGAGATATTTGGGACAGAGAAAGTAAATGCAAATATCTTTCCAACAAGACAAAAAAGAAGCAATTTGGAGATGTTTTCATCAGGAAATTTAACCAACCAAAATAGACTACATGTCTACATAGGTATACTAAAAAACTAGACTTCTCTCTTTCATTGATATCTCACAGAATATATAAGCATTGAAGGAGATATTTTGTATGCAAAGAGTGCACAAGATAAGCTTTCCAATGAATGTTTAAACACAAGAAATGATTACATATACACTGAGATATGAGCTCCACAACAGATTTGTGTACAAACTAACGTGCGGCTAGAAGGAGTCTAATGGAAAACAAAATGACAAAATGACTAGATCTGACTACTGGGAGCTCTTGCCTCTTTCTCTCCTTGTTTAGAATGTGCTCCCTCTTCACTTTTATAACCAATGAGCATGTGAAGAATTTTGTGCCTCCTTCTTAACTCACCACTTTCCCCACTACATGCCACTAACTACAAGGCAAGATATTGTATCTCTTACTCATCATGAATTTTGATTAGACTTTTTTTTTTTTTCTTCTTTTCCTTTATCTTATATTTGGTAAATTTATCCAAGCATAGATCATATGAAAATGAGCTTGTACATTTAGCCTCAACACTCCCCCTCAAGCTCATTTGGGAGTTATCTTCAACCATGTCTTGCAAATTTATGACATCCTTGAAACCTTTGAGTTTAGAAGCATCTAAGAACTTTGTAAACATATCTGCAACCTGCTCTTTGGTTCTGATGAACTTTATCTCCACATCTTTGCTCAATACCTTCTCCCTTACATAATGCTAGTGGACCTCTATGTGCTTGCTCCTTGCATGAAACATAGGATTGCTTGCCAAGTAAATACTTGACATGTTATCACCGTATATAGGGATGGTTCCAACTTTCACTTCAAGATCAGCCAAAAGCTTTTTAATCCACATTGCTTCACATGTGGCAAATGCTAATCCTCTATATTCAACCTCCATGGATGAAAGTGCAACAATAGGTTGTTTCTTTGAGCTCCATGTGATAGGTTTGCTTCCTATCATGAACACATAAGCTGAGGTTGATCTCCTATCTTCCTTTGAACCTGCCCAATCAGCATCGCTAAAGCATTTGACCTGCATTTCTTCATCAAACTTGTAAAACAAAGCATGGTTTATTGTATGCTTTATGTATCTCAACACTCTCTTGGCTGAATTTAAGTGTTCACTTGTCGAGGCTTGCATAAACTGAGAAAGTACACCAACAACATAAGATAAATCAGGTCTTGCAATGTTTGCATAGATTAATGATCCTACAATGCTTCTGTATGTCATTACATCTTCCAATAGTTCTCCATCATTTGAGCAAATCTTTGTATTTGTGTCCATGGGTTGAGTGAGTGGTTTGCATTCACTCATTCCAAATCTAAAAACAACATCCAACAAGTACTTCCTTTGCATCAAGTAGATGCCACTTTTTCCATAAACAACTTCAATTCCTAAAAAATATTTCAGCTCTCCAAGATCTGAAATTTTAAACTCCTTACCAAGCTTCCTTTTGATATCCTTAATCCTTGTAACATCATTTCTTGTTATGATGAGGTCATCGACATATATGCAAATATATACCCCTCTATTTTGTTCCTTCTTCATGTACAATGAAGGATATGCACTACTTGGGTTGTATCCACACTTAGTTAGATATTCTACCAATCTCTGATTCCATGCTCTTGGTGTTTGCTTCAAGCCATAAAGTGCCTTTTTCAACCTTCAAACAAACTGTGGATGGTTTTCATCTTCAAATCCAACCGGTTGACTCATGTATACCTCTTCTTGTACTTCTCCATTAAGAAAAGCATTTTTGATGTCGATTTGATATAATGGCCATCTCCTTGAAGCACCAATTGCTATTAATGTTTTGATAGTTCCCATCTTTGCAACAGGGCTGAAAACTTCATCATAATCTATGCCTTGTGTTTGTTTAAATCCTTTGGCAACTAATCTAGCTTTATATCTAGCTAGTCAACCATCAACATTCCTCTTTACTTTAAACACCCATTTGTTTGGAACAATCTTCATACCTTCTTTCTTTGGCACTAGCTCCGATGTGTGATTATCTTTGAGAGCTTTGATCTCCTCTTTCATAGCTTGCTTCCATTCCTTTTGTGTGCAAGCTTCTTCATATGTCTCAGGCTCTTTGTCTTTGATAACCTGCATCATGTATGCAAAATGTGTCGCCATAAAACTATCATAACTCAACCTTTGAGTTGGATACCTTGTCCTTGAAGATCTTCTTTCATTGCCTTTAGAAAGTTGCTTCTTTAACCTATTTAGCTTTACCATCAGAGTGATTACCTCTTCATATTCTTTTTCACTTGCATCTATCTCACTATTTGGAGTAGCACTTGCTTCTTCGATTCTGCTATGAGCTGATTTTGGAGACACAGAATGACTCCCCCTCCATGTTGAACATTCTTGATTTGATGTAGATGCCTCTGGACCTGAAACCTTTGTGCTTGATTGTTGAACTTCTCTTTGATTTGTTCTTGCATAATCATCACAATCTTCTTCAAGAATCTTTTCCTTTCCTTTATCTTCATACCATGGTCTTAGTTCATCAAAGATCACATCTCGCGAGACTCTTAATTCCTTTGTTCTAGGGTTGTAACACTTGTATCCATTTTGCTCCATCAAGTAGCTGATGAAAATGCATTTTTCTGACCGTGCTTCCATCTTTGTTCTAACTTCTTGTGGAATGTGAACAAAGCAAACACATCCAAACACTTTGAGATGTGTAAGATCAAGTTTCTTACCGGAATATACCTCCTCTGGAGTCAAGTGATGTATTCCACATGTTGTGCACCTGTTCATCAAGTAAATGGAAGTTGTGGTAGCTTCAGCCTAATAGTACAATGGTACCTTCATCTTGTTGAGGATGCATCTTGCAATTTAAGCAATTTGCCTATTTTTCCTCTCAGCTACTCCATTTTGTTGTGGTGTGTACCTACAAGTGAACTGCCTTTTGATTCCATTCTCTTGTAGAAAATCGGAAAATTCTTTGGAGAAGTATTGTCGTCCACCATCGGACCTTAAGGTTTTGATAGACCTTCCTATTTCTTTTTCAACTTCAACTTTGAATCTTTTGAATACAGAAAACACCTATGATTTTTGCTTCATACAAAACAACCATACCTTTCTTGATTGATCATCAATGAAGGTGACAAAAAATCTATTACCTGCCATTGATGCCTCTTGGATTGGTCCCCATACATCCGTATGTATCAAGTCCAAGACATTTGGGGCCACATAATTGCTCCTCTTGAATGGCTGCCTCGTTTGCTTTCCTAGTTGACAAGCTTCACATAACTCATGTAGTCCAATGCTATTAAATTTTGGAAGACCTCTTACCACTTCATGTTTGCTCATGTCCTTCAGCTTTGGAATTTTTATCCTATTCTTTTGTGCCATAAGTCCAGCTCTGAAATCTTCTTGTTCCCACATTGAAGGTACATGACCTTTCCATGTGGATGTTGGACGTCCAAAGTAAACATCCTTCCTTCTCTTCTACCTCGAGCAATGACCTTGAAGCCTTCCTTTGGATTCTTTATGAAGCACCCATTCTCATTGAATATGACATGATAACCCTTCTCTACCATTTGTCCTATTGAAATCAAGTTCTTTGAAATTGTAGGAACATGAAGAACATTAGATAGTACCTTTTCTCTACATGCATCTCCAAGCCTTATATCTCCAATATGTTCAATCATGTGTTGAGTATCACCACCTGTTTCAACACATCCTTTTCCACTTGGTACCTGTAGATTAGTGAACAAACTTCCTTGGCATGACATATGGCTACTACAACCTGAATCAATGTACCATTTTTTGTCATCTTCACAAGAGCTTCTATACTCATGTCTCATTGCAAGTAGTGTGTCCTTGCTTCCTTCACTTGAGGTGCTTGCATAGTTGCTTTGGTTCCTTTGATTGCCTCCATTTGGTCTTCCATTCTTCAGCCTACAATCACTAGCATAGTTTCCTAAATTACCACAATGATAGCATGTTATACCTTTATGAGAATTGTAGGAGCCTCGGCCTCTTCCTCTACTTCTACCTCGACCTCTTCCTTGTGTGTTGCCATTTGATGCATCCTTGTTGTCTTCTGAATTGTTTTGATTGTAGTTGGAGTGGTTGTGACCTCTTCCTTTTCCTCTTGAGCCTCCTCTTGAGTTTCTTCCTTTACATCGACCTGCATATAACATTTGGTTGTGGTCGTCCTTTCCTTTGGGGCCACCAAAGCTAAGCTCTTCTGTGACAAGATGAGGGATTAATTGTTCAAAACCTGGATATGCATCTTTCAAGTTAATGGAAGTTATAAAAGGCTTCCATCTTTCATCTTCTCTCAATCCATTGAGAGTATAACACACAAGATCTTTGTCTTCAATCGTTATGCCAATAGAAACTAAAGCATCGCTTAGCTCCTTAATCTTCAAAGTATATTCAGTTATGGATTGAGTCGAACTTTTCTTGATTGTGTTCAACTCATTCTTGAGTTGAAGTTTCCTATCTTTGGTATTTGTTGAATACATCCTTTCAAGAGCTTCCCAAGCATCCTTAGATTTCTCTAGATGTTGAATATGCCCTACCATGGCATTAGTAATGACTTGCAAAATGAGGAAGATGACTCTCCTGTTCCTTTCTTCCCATTCTTTTGCTTGTCTCCTTTGGACGTCGGTGGCCATAGCTTGATTGATTTGAGGTTGAGCATCATCGCCGCTCACAATACCCCATAAGCCTTGGCCCATTAGGTTGTTTGCAATTCTAAACTTCCACACGTGATAGTTATCATTATCCAATTTCTCTACTTGTTGACCCAAGTCAGCCATTGAAGACTATCAAAGACTTTGAGAGTTACCTCAAATAGTTATATTGTCCTTTGCTCTTGCGTTTGTGAAGCTCCCTCTTGTTTTGTAGCTCCTCTTTTGCTTTGCTTTAACTCCAGCTCTGTTGATGAAGCTTCATCACCAATTTTGCTCTAATACCAACTGTAGAGAATGAGTTCTCCTATGCGCAACGGAAATGTGTAGTGAATCCTTGTATGTCCAGCACTTGGACAAACAACTACACCTTAGATAGCTTGCTGCTCTCAATACAAAAGTCAAATGAACTTGTGCCTTTATTCAATCAAAATAGACAAAGAGAGCTTTCTAACAAGCTATAAATAACTTAATTTGAACAAGTTTTGATTAGGAAACACAACTAACAAAGATGAACTACCTGTCCACACAAGTATGTTGAAGAACTGAACTTCACTCTCGGACTGATAACTCTCTGAATATATATCCTTTGAGAAATATGTTTGGTACAAAGAAATTAGACACATATAGATTTCCAACAAGCTAAAAAACAAGTAATTTGGATGAGTTTTGGCCAGGAAACTCAACTGACCAAAATAGACCACCTGCACACATAAGTACACTATAAAACTAGACTTCACTCTCTGACAGATATCTCACAGAATATAAATCTTCTGAATGAGATATTTGGAACAAAGAAAGTACATGCAAAGAGATTTCCAACAAGAGAAAAAAGAAGCAATTTGGATATGTTTTGGTTGGGAAACTTAGAAGACCAAAATAGACTACCTGTCTACACAGGTATACTGAAAAATTGGACTTCACTCTTTCACTGATATCTCAGATAAGCTTTCCAATGAATGTTTAAACGCAAGAAATGGTTACATATACAATGAGATATGAGCTCCACAACAAAGCTGTGTACAAAATGACATGCGGCTAGAAGGAGTCTAAGGGAAAACAAAATGACAAAATGACTAGATCCGACTACTGGGAGCTCTTGCCTCTTTCTCTCCTTGTTTAGAACGTGCTCCCTCTTCACTTTTACAACCAATGAGCATGTGAAGAAGTTTGTGCCTCTTTCTTAACTCACCAGTTTCCCCACTACATGCCACTAACTACAAGGCAAGATATTGTATCTCTTACTGATCATGAATTTTGACTAGACTTTTTTTTTATTTTTTTCTTTTTTCTCTTCTTTTCCTTTATCTTTATATTTGGTAAATTTTATCCAAGCATAGCTCATATGAAAATGAGCTTGTACATTTATCTTCAACAACCATCTCCATGAGTGACCTATTCTTCCTTTCAACAACTCCATTCTGTTGAGGTGTATATGGCACTTTACACTGATGTTTTATCCCATGTTCAGCCAGAAATGCATCGAAATCAAAACCATGTATTCCCCCTAGATCAGAAAGAAGGGTTCCCATTTTACATGCTGACATATTTTCAACCAAAACTAGAAACTGTTTGAAGCACATAAAACACTTCGGACTTTGCTTTCAATGGATATACCCATGCATGCCTGGAAAAATCATCAATGAAAGTCACGAAGTAAAGATAGTTCACAAAAGAAGGTGTTTGCATAGGACCACAAACATCACTATGAAGAAGCTACAATTTCTGAGTAGCTTGTAGTGAACCATCTTCTGGGAAGGAGGAATGCTACATTTTGCCCAAAATACAGCCTTCACATACATGTTTACCACGTTCCTCAAGTTTGGGCAAAGAGAACACCATTTCATATTTTTGCAGGCATAGAAAACTAGCTAAATTTAAATGACCAAAGCATGCACGCCAAAGCTAATTTGCATCTGACATAGCTTGAGAATCATGTAATACACATGCTGAATCATTCATAGATTTTTTGTAGTCGATGCTTGAGAATCATGTACTACACATGCTGAATCATTCACAGATTTTTTGTAGTCGATGGGCTTATATAGCCCATGGCATAAAATGCTAGAAGCAATAATGACATCACCATTTAATAGATCATGAATTGTACGTCTATCATCAACAAATTTCACAACCAAGCCAATCTTGGCTAATGCTAAAATTGATAAGAGATTTTTCTTGATCCCTGGCACAAATAAAGCATCAGATAATGTAAAAGGACTACCATCAACAGTAGTCAGAATGATCTTACCAACTCCCATGAAAGGATAAGAGGAGTTGTTGGTGCATGTGACAGTATTCCATGTAGGGGCAGGCTCAAGTAAAGTGAAGAAAATGTGCTACAAGGTAATATGTTTGGTTGCCCCACTATCAAAGTACCAAACACCTGAGTCTATTGTAGGCATACACTATTCATGAGAAGATGGGTCATAACTAGAAATAATAGTAAATGCCCATTCTTCATTCTGCACAAGATTGACTCTGTTTTGGGTGTAGAGGCCTCTACAACAACCATTCCAATATCTTTCTTCTTTGCCTCTTTTGCATACAATTTTGGACAACTCTTTATGACATGATCATTTCCTTTATAGTATTTGCAAAACGATTTCAGCTTTTTTGTTTTCTTCTCGTCTCTGTCATCCTTCTTTGATTGTGCAAAGTTAGCAAATTTCTGCTTACTAGTAAATGAGCTCCATTTACCTTTGCCCTTTTGTCTAGCCAAGAAAGCTTGATTTGCAACATGCATAATGGACCAGTTCTGCCTAGATTGATCTTCCTGCAACAAAATAGAGATTAACTCCTCAAATGTTAAGGCATTTGAATTTCCTTTCATCATCAATCAAAGAATAGAAGCAAAGGTCTGATATGAATCTAGAAGACCATCTAAAACAGACTCCACAAGTGAATTGTCAGGCAAGAATTCATTAGCAGAAATCAACTGCTCCTTCAAATCTTTGATCTTTGTCAAAAAACTATCCATGGAATCTCCTTCATTCATGTGTTCACTCTCCAATTAGTGTCGGAGGTAAGCAACATGAGCCTCATCCTTGCCTAGTATAAAATGGTAAGTGTATCCCAAGCATCCTTTGTTGTTTTGCAGGAGCGAATGTGAGAATAATGGCACATTTGACAAACAAGGCTATCAATGCATGTGCTTGAGCATCACTGCCATCCCAACAAAGTTACTCTATAGTAGGTGCAACAAGAATGACAACACAAACAGGAAGCTGAAGAATATCACCATCTTCAATGCCATTTGCATTAGCTTCAATAAATGTATTTGTAGGTGTAATATGACATTTTTCAACACCATGCACAATATTCCACAATCCTTTTGCAACCAATACATGACACATCATATAAGACCATAATGGGTAATTGGTACCATCCAACTTATTCTCAATATCCAACATACACAATACATCACTACTTTTAGCCATGGCCACTGACTAAGATACCCTGATGCAAAGAAATGACTGTATCTCAAAAAGTTGAACTGAAGTACCCTATCAAGTTCTGTTAAACATGTGGCACACTTTGAGGTGCTTATACACGCGAATCGAAACCTGTGTATATCTTTGCCACAAAAAGACAAAATTGCTTGCACAGGCACTACGATAGTGTGTTCAGAGGCCGAAATGATCTCCTAATCACCTTGAGTATGCTCACCAATTTTCGTGTGATTCTGACATTGTAACTAGAGGGGTGTCGATGATGCCCTAGATGAAGTGGCGACCTACTTTGATACCAATTGTTGGACCTGGAGGTCTACATAAGCACATGAACAACATAATGACGATGAAGAAGCTTGGAGCACAACACACAATACTGAATGTATTACAAAGAGAATGTTTAAAGATTAGTGACTCGTTAGGGTTATATGTGTATATACAAACCAGGGGAAAAAGATGTCCGAAAAAGGGAAAAAAGTGTCCCGATGATCCTAGTGTGTTCGTGCAGATCACTACCTAAATATATCAACAACAAATTCCATATGATAAGATTGGAGATTACAATGAAGGGGATTAGGGAAACACTTATTTCCCAATCCTCGACAATGATTACATAATCAAAGCAATACTAGACTCAGGGGCAGGAGTGGCCGTAGAATCTTCAAAGCTTTGGAAGAAATGGGGAGAGTCGTCCTTGAGGCCCACATGAATGAAATTGTAGTTAAAAAATGGACTTATAAAGCATCCTGTTTGACTTTTGGAGGGAAATGTAATGTCTCCATGTGGAGTTAGATTTGAGCATATGTAGGATATTTGTAGTTTGTAAAGGTAAGAAATTATGAAGTGATCTTAGGAAGGCCTTTCATGAGACAACTCAAAGCAGTTCAAGACTAGGGATCTTATTCCTTATACTTGCAACACTTAGGAGTAACCACAAAGATCAATCTAAAAGTTTTCTCTGTCAGAGACATCACTTCACTACAATGGAAAGCCTTTCATGAGGATGAAGAGATGGCCTCTATACATAGTGTGCATTCAGAGGGCCCCTCTTGGATGCAAGAAGACACAAAATTGCCGGTTTGTAGAGAACCCATATGAGAAGTTGAACATAAGTACAAGGAGAAAGAAGCCATGAAAAAGCCCTTGAAAAGACTAATAGAAGATCCTCTTGCATAAGTTCTCCAATGATGAGGAATTTAAACCTTATGACTGGATGCAGATTTCGGCTACACTCAACATGTCAATCAATGAACAAAACATGAAAGAATGCTATGACACTGAAGGCTATGATGTCTTCATGCTTTCCATTTTGGGAGAAGTCTCAAAGACAACCAAAACTCATGCATGCTTTGGATCCATCTCAAAGTATAGTTCCCTAGTCATGGAAAGTCCCTTTAATTCATATGAGGCACTCTTAGAGCATGTAGGGGCTTCATCCCACTACAAATAGAAGTCCATGGAGAGGATTGTCTTGTGTTTCACCTACATGACATGATGACATACCCTCACCAAGGGAAGAGAAAGTTACAAAGACAAAGGAAGACATGTTTAACCAAGACAAGGAAAACAATAGGAAACAAAGATAAGGAGTCTCAATTCTTTCAAATGCCAGAAAAGTTTAGAAAAGATCAAGTTGAGGATAGGAGAATCACAATAATGATGCCAAAATAAGAAGTTTCTACAAGAGAACTCTGCGATAACAAGGAACAAATGAAGAAGGTCATTGTAACAATTGAGAAAGGAGAAGAACGAAATACCTTCATTGGCAATGATGTGACATTTGGGGAGGAAGAGGAACTGCTCATGCTATTGAGAGAATAATGAGATGTTTTCACATGGACATACATAGATCTTAAGGATGTTGTTAGCACTCAAGGTTAGGAACAAGGTGCAAGAACATGTCAAAGAAGTGGACCCACAAGAAGAAGGAGCAAGTTGGGAGCTCCAAGAAGTACATGTCAAATTTTCATAAGGAATCCCTATAAAAATAGTGATTTTTCATCACTAAAAGCCATTATAAATACCATTTCATATTTTTGTAACTCCATTTTGTTCAAGTCAAGGAGTCCTTGAGTTTGAGGACTATTAGAAGTATCATCCTACCAATTTTCATAATTTTTAGACTCCATTTGAGCCCTTAAATAAGCCCTGGAACTTAATTTTTAACGAGGCTAGACATTAGGTCCAGACAGGGTCAAAACTAGTCAAAAAACTATAAAAAGAGCTATAGAGCTCATTTTTGGGGTTAGCTTGTTAGAGAGTTGGCTTGTTAGAGATTTGAGCTTTGCAAGAGAGATCTTTGTAATAGAAGCTTTCCATTGTTCCTCTCTTTGCTCTTATCATGTGCGTGTGTGTGTGTATGTGTGTGCATGCTTGTGTGCCTTCACTCACGCACTTGTGCCTTCACTCGCTCATGGTCTTCATACCAGTCCTTACATCTCCGCAGATTGACAAGTAAAGGAGGTGATGCTTACGCTTGAGCTACACCAAATTTTGGCACCGTTGCTAGGGAGAGAGCTTCGAGGACGAGCGTTGTGATGGTAAGATCGTAGATTTGCAATGTTGGAAGGTAAAAATAGTTATTTTTTGTTATTTTTTTTATTTTTCTTCTCCATCTTCATCATCATCATCATCTCTATCTCTTTTCATCTTCATCTTCATAGAAATTTTTCGTTTTTCGCTATAGATTCCACATTTTCACCTCATTTTTCATTCGTATGTTGATGAAGAGGTTTCCTAATCTACCATGGTTATGGTGTTTCCAAAGTAAGGATTCTTACCATGGTGAATGGTCGATCAATGTTTATCTCTTCGTGTTGTACACCCATCATTGTGATGGACCATGGGCTGGTCTATCGTTGTCAATGAATGCCCTTGTTGATGGTCCACTGATGAGAGTCTTCGAGCGCCTGGCCCTGTGCCCTCTCTTCAAGGCAACATTTATCAAATACTGAGAATTGAATGTCTTTATATTCCTTGACAAACAACATTGGGTAACTACACCAAGCTTAGCTTCACATATTCTCTTTAGTTCACCATAAGCAGGAGTCATCTCACCCAATTTACATGCAAGGATTTGCAGGGTACCAGAACTACCCCTTATAGATATCTCCTTGGATGCTCTCGTGCATATAGTAGTTAAGCATTGCTCAAGTTGCGGACCTTCAAGCTCTTCCCTCCTACCATGGTAAGGGGGAACCATTGTTGTGGATGCCATGTTCATGCCAATGTCTGGACATCTACTAGATAAGGCAACAATAATCTCATCTGCTAGCCAAAACACATTTCTATCAAAACTAAGAAATGCCCAATAATTAACGGTTCCACCTTCAACTAAGCATGACTCATTCATGTTCCATGAGCCAAACTTGGGAACCAATTTTTTTGAAGTATTATCACAGAATAAGAAGAAAGATGTTAATTTACATATGTCAAATGTGTCTCATGTGCATGGGATTCTCAATTGTGCCTATGCACGGCCATGTAATGTGGCCCTATATTAATGCATACTTTGGAAATGCATGACCTGAATGGTGCAAAAGACAAGGTTATGCCAAAGGCACATGGTTGTCACACGTCGAGGCTTCTGATGTTACTTAGGGACATTGATGCAAGCTATACTTAGAGGTGTCCATTGGACCTCGAGATGACAATTGATCATTCCTCCTTATAGGGATCCATTTGAGAACCATGTTCAACTATGTAGAGATCACCTTGGGCTTCTTCATCTACAGATGGTTTCTTAAATTTTGCATCCCACGTGGTTGGTTCTTTGGTTCTGCGGGGGCTACTAATGCTTTTGGCTTCCATATCCATACCATTGTTGCTTGTCTTCCGACTCTTGTTGAAGAGGTGAGTTGGTCTGCTATTGGTCTTGGTGTTTGTTTTTGACCCTTGCCTCACCTTGGCTTCTTTGTTGAGACTTTTCTCATGTGGGAGAGCATAGGTTGTTGTGTATGTAAGAGCTTCTTGGGTACCCATACTTGTAATTGTCCTTGTTGAACTGCAACTAATTTCTTAGGCACCCAAACTTGTTGGATACCTTGTGGTTGAGCTTGTCCTAGTTTCTTCATTCATCTTCTGGCCTGGATGGCATTGTGGAGGCAAGGCCGGTGGTTGTCCTCCTTTTTGTACCTAGATCTGCATCATGCCCGGAACTGCTTTCTTGTTCAATGGTGTCTTTCTATTTGATATAACAGTTGTCTTGAACTATTGTGCTTGCCTTTGTGGTGGAACTACTATGGCTGCATTAGTCTTTGAAGAAGAAGAGAGACCCACTCGCCTTCGAGCCTGTTCTTCCATGATTGAATCCTTCTACATCATAGAGCTTTTGACACATACAACATCTTCTTCTATAAGATTAGTCTTAGAAGAACTAAGAGAATGTGTGACACCTGGATTTGTGAGCATGCAATTTTCTAATTCTAATGTAATGCATTGTTCATGTACCTAATTTTGAAGAAGTTGACTTTTTAGGTTTAAGTTGACTGCATGGTCATAGATCCAATCGTGACCCAAGACAAGTGGTGCCGTAAGATCCTCATCTTGACACACTAGCATTTTGACTCTCATTGGAACATCTTGAAGATATATGGGAAGCTCTAACTTGCCCAAACAAGGGGTTTCCACATCTCCCAATCCTATGAGATAGGCTTCTATGGGATTGATGTTCAATTGCAAATCTTGGCAGTATGAAAGTCTAACTGCACTTGTTGCTGCAACTGAGTCAATCAATGCTCTTACAGTCAATACATTCTCTCCATGTCCTACCTCTAAGGTCACAAAGGGATGTCGATCAATTATTTGAGAAGCAATTGCACCTGATGTTTGGCACATGGCCATGTGATGTCGTGGTGCTTTAGGATTGACATCTAGGCCTAGTCGCCTTAACTTATTTTTCCTAATGCGCTCTCTGGCCTCTACCTGTGCTTCTTCTCTAACCCTTATCTCTTCTTCTTTTCACTTCTTAGCAGTGTTGAGTCTCCTTAGCATATCCTATGTAAGAGCTTCATGATATAGCTTTACTTGACAACCACTAATATAGTTTGGCAAGATGTCACCCTCTAGAGTGTCCAATTCAACAACACCACTAGTGGAAATTCTATTAATGATCATGGGTCCATATCCTCTTTTTTCCAATTTAGGAGCATGCTTTTTGAGTGTATAAATCAACACTAGGTTGCCCTCTTTCAATTTTTATCCTTGATGTGTGCATCAAAATAAGTCTTTTGTCTTTTCTTTGTAGCATAGATGCCTGCTGTTGCTCGTAGCCTCATCTCACCTAAGCGTTCTAGATCAAAGATCCTAGAGGAAAACTTGTGTCCATTCCACTCATACTCTTGTGCTACTTTTAAATCTGGGATTAGGAAATCTAATGGTAGCACAACATTCTGTCCAAAGACCATCTAAAATGGGGTGGCATTGAGTATTTTTTATATGCAACTTGGTAAGCCCAAACAACATGATGAAGTTGTTTATCCCAATCAAAGCGTTTATTGTTTACCAGTTTTGTCAATACATTACATAGGATCTTATTTGTGCTCTTGTCTTGTCCGTTAGCTTGTGGATGATAGAGGGCAGATTTGTTATGTATCACCAAGAATTCTTGGAGAAGGTTTTCAATAACTTTGTTCAAGAATTGCATACCTCTATCACTTACTAACTCTATTGGTAACCCATATCTAGTGAACACATTCTCAAATAAGAACTTAGCCATTGTCTGACCATGATTCTTTGTTGTGGCTTTTACTTCTACCCACTTGCTAAGGTAATCCATGGCTACAATGATGTACTCTGCATGGGACTTTCTAGCTGGGGGGTTAATAGGACCTACAAAGTCTATACCCCACTTCGAAAATGCACGTCCTCCCATCATTGGCCTCAAAGCATCTCATCTTTTCTAACCGGATATTGTGCATGTTGGCATGTATCACATTTCTTCACATACGTATATGCATCCATATGAAGAATGGGCCACCAAAGTCCTGAGAATAGAATGGTCTTAATTACTCGGTCATGACCAAAGTGTCCACCTGCAATGTCATTGTGTGCAGTTTCTAAGACTTTCAAATAGTTTGATTCATGAACGCATAATCTTAGGTAACCATCTTTTCCTATTTGGTATCAGTTGTCTCCAACTAAGGCATATTCCTGAGCCTCTTGCTCCATGCTCCATTTTCTTGCTAGACTAGCCTCACTAGGTAGTGTTCTGATCTCATGAATTCTACCAATGGAGCACTCCAATATGGAATTAATGACACCTGATAAAGGGTAGCATGCTCCACTGGGGGTCTCTCTTTGCATATCAGACAATTCTTAATCCACTCATGTATTTCTCTATCCATGCTAGGCCAATACACTCCTAAACGTTTTAGATTCTGTAATGTTCATCGTTTGGAATAGTGATTTCCTAGCATTCCTTCATGGGCTTGTTGCAACCAACTGCTATGCTCATCATCCTCGACACAACAAGCTAATACACCCTCTGTATCTTATTTGTACATGCTTCCTACCAATATTTGATAGTTTTGTGATCTTACAATTTCCTCTTTGTTCGTTCTCACATTCTTATTTGCGGGTCCAAAGGTTAGGATAGGTACCAACTTATTTGCCCATTTAGGAACAACTTCTAAATTGAATAGATAAGTATCAAGTAGTTCATCAGACACTCCTTGTGGTGGCTCTCCTAAAGTGATGCGAGAAAGGTGATCTGCCCTGAGGTGGGTTCTACCTTTCCGAACAACAACTTCAAAGTCATACTCCATTAGTAAAAGGAACCATCTTACTAAGCATCTTGTATTGCAAGGTTTATTGACCAGATATAATAAGGCTTGGTGATCAATGAAAAACTTGAACTTATTGGCCAATAGATAGTGCCTAAACTTCTTTGCAGCATATACCATGCCTAAACCTTCTCTTTCGGTTGTTGTATAGTTTTGTTTAGCTGCATTTAGCTGTCTACTAGCATATGCTATAGGCAAATCTAGATTTCCTTCAACTGTTGGTTGAGCTAGCACACATCCTATTGCATGATTGGATGCATCTACATGGACATGGAATGGTTTATTCCAATAAGGAGTGGTTAGTATTGGTGCTATGCACAGACGTCTCTTCATATCATTGAAGGAATTTTTACATTCATCGTTCCACTCAAAATTTGTCAACAGGGCGTAAATTGGTTTAGTTATGATTGCATGCATGTGGATAAACCGACGATAATATCCACAATGGCCCATAAAGGCTTGGACCTATTTAACATTCCTTGGTCTTGGCAACTCTGCTATGGCTCTTACTTTGTCCTCATCTATTGATATTCCATTCTTTGAAACAATATGACCTAATATCCTACCTTGAAGTACCATGAACACACACTTTTCTGGGTTCAGACCCACTCGATGTTCTCTACACTTGTTGAAGATTTGTCCGAGCTCAGGGATGTGGTATCTTCTTTCTTGGGAATGGGCACATAAATCATCCACATATACTTCTAAGCTCTTTCACAAGAACTCTTTGAAGACATGACACATGGGCCTTTGGAATGTTGCAGGTGCATTGGTGAGACCAAATGGTATTACACGAAATGCAAAGATTCCCCATTCTATGGCAAAAGCCATGTTGTGTTGATCTTCTGGGGTGATGGCTACTTGGTTGTAACCTGAAAATCCATCAAGGAAGCTATAAACTTCCTTGCCTGCAACATGCTCCAGTAAATGTTCAATGATTGGAAGGAGATAACTATCTCCGATCATAGGGGCATTAATTTTTTTAAGGTTAATACACACTCATAAATTTTCGTTCTTCTTGGGCACCATTACAATGGGGTACACCCATTCAGTGTGCTCAATCTCATAGATAAATCCAACTTCAATCAATCTGTCAATTTCTTCCTTTATTTTGGCTGCATAAATATAATTATAAGTGTAGGGTTTTTGTTTGGTAGGCTTGGCATCAGTTGTCATGGGAATCATATGAGAGCATATCTCAGATCTACCCCCTTTAGGTCTCTATAGCTCCATGCAAATATGTCCCTATATTCCCTTAATAAAGCTACCAACTCTGCTTCTTCTTCTGCACTTGGGTCTTCTCCTATGTACGTACATCACTTATCATTCTCTTCAATGGTTACTACAATTTTCTTAGTCTTTTCTTTATTATCATATGATTCTCCTATGATGGCCTCTCTCTTTGGCATTCGAACCAAAATTTTTTGGTCTTCAACTGCATATTTCTTGAAATTCTCTGGTACTTCAAATAATGATTCTTCCTCTTCTTGTTTCACTGCTTTTATATTCTTTTTCTTTTGACCACCTTCACTTCCCTCCTTTGAATTTATAGTTTTAATGCTTGTGAGAGGTTCTTATTCTTTTTGAGTAAATACTCCTACATCTTTTAGATAGTGCTGCTCTGAGTTAAAGCAACTATCCGTCACAATGGACTCTAGATCATCGTCATTCTCTTATTCTTCTATAACATCACTAGGGTCACACTCTTCTAGAAAGGGTGCACACATGAACACAGAGATATCATAACCCTCCTCATAACAATGAGGTGTCCACTGTTCTTCATTGATAGCAATATCCATGGTGGCCAAGATTTCTGCCCAGCCATGAGGCTCAAATTCCTCATCTGGAAAGACCATCAGTGTGTAGGTTGGGTCTCTAACTGGTCTAACTTCTGGCGGAGTTCCTTCTTCTCTTGCCTTTAAGCGCCTTTCCTCTTCCTCTATGACCTTACACATCCACACCGAAGAAAAACAAGCAGTTGCAAACATGCGTGGACTACCGAAAGCTCAATGCTGCAACTATACCTGATCCATTTCCGTTGCCATTCCTGGATACCATGTTAGACGATGTGGCTGGTCGAGAGATGTATTCCTTTCTAGATGGATACAGTGGTTACAATCAAGTCAGAATGGTAGATCATGACATACCCAAGTCTGCATTTATTACCAACTGGGGTGTCTATGCGTGTACCATAATGTGGTTTGGATTACGTAATGCTCCCAGTACATTCCAATGCTGCATGCAAGAATTTTTTTCCCCTTATTTCACCACATTTATGAGAGTGTATCTGGATGATTTCTCGTTATCCGGTGATATGTCGGTGCACCTGTACCATTTACGGTGTTGCTTTTCAAAGTGTCGGGAATATCGATTGTGCTTGAACCCAAACAAATTGATATTCTCTGTATCCTATGGCAAGTTGCTCGGATATGTTATTTCCAAACAAGGTATTCAGGTGGATCCAGACAAAGTGAAGGCCGTACTGGAGGCTCCTATGAAGGGCTTCGGTGTGCAGAACAAGAGGAGGAAGGAGGAGATGGAGGGAGAGAGAAGAGAGGAACGACGCGCGGATATGCGTGGGAGCCTCGAAACCCACATAATGAACTCTCTTGAGGCAATGCTCTATATATGATGTATATATATGAATATGGGGGTAAGGTCACATGACCCTTACATCCCCAACAATCTCCCACTTAAGGGTCAATGTGACCATAAGTGGTAACACATACAAAGAATGATGTAGGACTATACACTAATGTACAGGAAGAGTCCGGATCTCTACCCATACCAGATCAGCCTACACCAACCGCCTCAAACAAGGTGTATCCATGCACCTCAAACTGCTCTAGACTCATATCGATAAGAGTCGAGCTCATATTTGACTGATGCAAGAACTCATGAAGTTCCTGCAAAGCTCCCACTCGCTCTATGCCTGTGCCAATCATCAAACGACTAAAAACTCCAAGTGCAAATGCTCCAATAGCAACTGCAATGTCTGGTCTCGAGCATAATAACTTGTACATTAGACTCCCGAATGCTGACGAAACATGTGCTATCCTGGCTAACCTAAGTATGTCGGCCATGCCTGTATCCAAGGCATCCAAAGCACCATCATCAAGACCAACATGTCTTGAAATATCTGTGTCAACATCTGGCATGAGCGAATCCAAGAATGACTGCATAACTGCTGACTCCTCAGCATCTAAATCAGCCATGCTATCAACCAAGGATGTATCTAGCTGTGCATCCTGAGAGCTAATATGCTCTACCATACACTGTATACCATGAGAATCGTGCTCTACCAAACCAAGTGTATCATCATGCTCCACATGAGCTAACTGCACAACATCAACACCAAGATCAAACTGATGATCAAACTCTAACTGAGTATCATCACAATGCTCTACATGAGCATCCACATCATGCTCTAAAGCATCCAAATGATCATCCAAAGTGTGCTCTATAAGAGCATCCATATGATCAAAACAATCATGCTCTCCATAAGCATCATGAATGTCAATAGACCTATCTGTAGGTAGATAAAATGAGACATGACGAGTCTCACATCGCACATAAGGCTGAACTCCCACTGAGACGAGAGTGTCTCTCACATGAAGTACCTGCAGTGGATACCTGTGCCCAATCCTAGCACCTCTGACAAGCATAAGCTGTCCCAACTGCAACTGAAAATGATGCTCACCAAGGAATGCATAATATCTGCTCTCCTGTAACTGGCTAACTGAAATCAAGCTCATACGGAATGAAGGCACATAGCGTACATGTCTGAGTATAAGTGATGCTCCACTAGGTAGCATAAGGCATATATCTCCTGCACCCTCAATGTCATATGATGTACCATCAGGCAAGTGCACACATCCACGACTCTCACCTGAGAATCGACAAAACCACTCACGATGTGGAGTAACATGAAAATTGGCTAATGCATCAAGCAACCAAGCCATATGTGTGCTATCCAATGAACAAGAGGAATCCTGAGATAAACCATAGGAGAAAATGACATCACCATCACTGGCATAATCAACTATCATAGACTCTCCTGAAATCACTACCTGACCTGAATCACGTGCATATCTCTGACGTCGTTGTCGCATCCGCCTGAAGCAACATCGTCGAATATGGCCCTCATGACCACAGTGCCAACATCGAAGTCGTCGATGTGATCTATGTCTCACATGAGTCAATGGACTCGCATACATATCATGTAGTCTTTGCCATAATGCACTACTCGTCTCGTCATACATAACAGACTCATATATAGAATCCACAAGCTGTAATCGGATAGTGGAGCTGGCCAATGCATCCATGTCCATCCATACATGATCGGGCATATCACGAGGCCTCTGTGCATCTCTATGCACATACATGTGTAACCCTGCACGAACCAATGTATGCCACATCTGAGCTTTCCATCTCGGAAAGTCAGTGCCATCAAACCGAGAAGACACCATGCTGGCAATCCAATAGACTAGCAATATAACAAGAGACTAGAAACAATACTCTATCCTGAATAGGATCACACCTGCATATCCATATGCATAACTCACATCACATATGTCTCACTAGAGAAGAAAACCATGTGAACCACCTGTCACATAATCATGCATCTAGCATGCACATAAAACTATGAGCATAAGCCTGCTCACCAAGTCTCCAAAGTGACCAAATAGATATGAAAGAATCCTGGGAAAAATTCGACAGAGTATCCCCTGAAAACTGAGCAATCAAACAAGATAACCAATCACCAAAGAACAATGAATAATCTGTCACCACCTGTCACTGATGTAATCAAGGATAATGGAAAATACATATACCCATAAACTAATGGCAATACATGCCAATACAATGGCAATACAACTCCCACTCAAGAATAAATCCTGCAAGATGGTCCAATCTATCACAAATAACCTGTGACCAAGTCTAAGTGAATGGAGATAGTCAATGATCCAAAGCTATCGCACAAGCTTCAAGATCCACTAGAGCTCTCTTCTAGCATAAAAGCCGATAAAATTTTGGTAGCATCTCCTCTGTAAAATGGACTCTAGAACCAAAATAACCATGTGGGAATCACCATCCACATATGCCAAGAATCACACTGGCAAATACATATCAATCAATGACCAAATGCTAATAACGGTGACAAACAAACGTGTAACTGAGGCTCCAATCTGGATCCTGTACATGCAAAGAAAACAACAGATACAAGTACCAACTAAGATCCAATGTCAACTCTCACAAAAGTATGTGCAACCGGAAAGTAAATCCGTAACCAAGTGGCATGATCAAGATAAAGACCACAATGCCACTATACATCCATGATCAAACTCATGATGACATAAACCTCAAAAAGAGTATACCACAATGTCATCTTACATGCCAAACAAGTGACAAGATCATGCTCTACTCTCATATGGAGGAGCTAACACAATGATCATACATGTACAATGTGTTGAAGCTCTGAAAATAAGAGCTTGCACACCAAAAATTCTCTCTCGAAGAAGTTCCAAAGCAAATTCAACCTCCAAGTGCAATTATGGTTGTTTGGGCAAAATTATACTACTCTGTGTTTTGCTATTTTAGAGGTGATAACCTCTGAATCTGAACTTTTGCTCTTCAGCAAACTTTAAGATCTGACTCTTGGCTACGTAACGAGATAAAGAACACCTCAATCGGAGGTGTGTAGCTAAAGATATGCTCAAAACAAGCACCTGCTGTCAATTTCAATTTCACTTGCAACAGTACTGCTCTGTATTCTACAATTTCGGCAACCTAAAACTCAGAATCTGATCTGGGTTCTTCTACAAAGTTGTAGCTATCTGTCCAAGCTACAAGCAGCAAGTTAAATAATCACATTCCGATCTGTAGAACTCAAGTTATGACAAAGAAACCGACTTGCTGTCCTACTCAATGTAGATTCGCTTTCTACAATTCTCTGCGTTTTTTGAATTTTCGGCACTTCAGAAGTCCGAACCAGGTTCTGCGCCCTTCTGCGAAATTGTAGCTCTCTATGTTAGCTACACACAGAACTTTAAAACGTGTCAATCCGAGCTTCCTAGCTCGAGTTATGACCAAAATACTGAACAGCTATCAAGAGATGCCGACCTGCACTTCTACCTCTTCTCACCTAAGCTTCCATTGAAGCTTCTTGCACACCAGCCTTGAACATGCTTTGATACCAATGAAGGGCTTCGGTGTGCAGAACAAGAGGAGGAAGGAGGAGATGGAGGGAGAGAGAAGAGAGGAACGACGCGCGGATATGCGTGGGAGCCTCGAAACCCACATAATGAACTCTCTTGAGGCAATGCTCTATATATGATGTATATATATGAATATGGGGGTAAGGTCACATGACCCTTACATCCCCAACATCCTACTCCTAAGACACCTAAAGTTGTGATGCGGTTTTTGGGCCAAATCCAGTGGCATGGGCGACATCTGCGTTGGCTTGCTAATTTGGCAATACCACTTATAATGGTTTGATAACTAGTAGCCCATGTCAGTTTGAATGGACCGAAGAGTGTCAATTTTCTTTTGACCGACTGAAAACACTGTTAACTCAGACTCCCATTTTACAAGCACCAAATTGGGAATTACCCTTTCATGTTTTTGTGGATGCATCCGACAGTGCCATTGGTAGTGTGCTGATGCAACAGGCGGATAAATGGTTTCGTCTGGTATATTATGCAAGCCGCATATTGGCCCCGACAGAACGTAACTATTCAGTTACTGAACGAGAGTGTCTCGGCTTGGTTTATTCTGTAAAAAAATTTCGGCATTATCTGTTGCGAAGACGCTTCACCTTCCATGTAGACCATGTAGCATTGGTGTATCTGGTGCACCAACAGCATTTGGGATGACGGCTAGCACGATGGGTCTTGCTGCTTCAAGAATTTGATTAGTCCGTCGTACACTGACTAGGGAGAGCAAACGCGCTTGCTGACTTTCTCTCTCGGTTGGATTCCGGTGAGCCTCCAGAGGGAATTGATGATACAACACCAGCCATCTATGTGGAAGAGACCATCCAGGATGATCCACAGGAATTATCGATACCCTCTTCTTACTATGATACCTTGCTTCTGTTCTTGACTAGTGGATGTCTGCCTGGTATGATTTCTTTAGCTTCTAGACGAAGACTAGCCACGTACAGTCGACGCTTTCGGTTGATTGTCGGACATTTATATTATATGGATCACTCGGGAGTACTACTCAGATCTGTTCCCCCACATGAATATGCTTCATTCATTAACATGGCCCATGCCCCAATCGGAGGACATTTTGCGGCTGATCTGACTCACTGGAAGATTCTGTAGAGTGGATTGTGGTGGCCAATGATGTATCGTGATGTGACCAAGTTTATACAACAGTGCAATGAGTGCCAACATTCCGATCAACCTTTACAGAGACATTACTTTCCTCTCCAACCCGTTGTGCCTCTTGAACCTTTTCAGAAATGGGGCTTGGATTTTATCGGACCGATTACACCTCCGGTGATAGTCACCGATAATAGATATATTCTTACATGCATAGATTACGGAACTAGATGGGCCGAAGCATGGGCTCTCTGATCAGCCACAACAGCTGAGGTTGTTAAATGCTTAATGAAGGATATCTTTCCACGTTACGGGTTACCCTTGAGATCGTAACTGACCAAGGTACACACTTTGCCAATACCTTGATGCAAGTGCTCACGAAAACATTCTAGATTGTGCACAAATTCAATTCTCCTTATTACCCACGAGCAAATGGACTTGCTGAGAGTACCAACAAATCTCTCTTAAACATCTTGAAGAAACTGGTGTTAGATTGCCCAGAGAGATGGGACCAATTTCTACCTGCTGTACTATGGGCTTATCGTACCACATACAAAGTGGCAACCGGAACAACTCCTTTTAAGTTGGCATATGGATTGGAAGCAATTGCTCCGATGGAACTGGTGGTTCCCAGTCTACGTGTGGGGCCTTGAACAGAAGCTCTTACCGAAAGAATCTTTTCCCTTTTGATTGGAGGCTTTACGGTCCTTGGATGAACAGCGTCTGGAGAGTTTCTTAGTGATGCAGGAAGTGCAGCTGAGACAGGCCAAAACCCACGATCGTTTCCTCAAAACTCCCGTGTTTACGGTAAACCAATTGGTTTTCTTCTATAACGATAAGTCAAATAGATCCGCCGGAAAATTTAAGCTACGTTGGTTCGGTCCTTACCGTACTGCTGAACAAGAGGGACATGATAAAGAAGATGCCCGGGTTGCGCTAGGAAATTTACTAGAGGATACACGTGCAGATCTTGCTGTGGTAGAGCAAAAAGGACAGGAAATGGCCGACCTTGCCATGCAAACCACTGCAAAGTTAAAGCAGGTGTCCAAAGACCTTTTTTCAGAAAGGTCGTGATTTGGAAGCGGAGATTGCCCGGGCTATTCAGTTAAAGAAGGAGATGTAAGCGATTAAACAGGAGAGAGAGGCTTATTATAAGATGATGTAGTTTCAAGCTCAGGAACTTGAAAGAAGAGAAAAGCAGTTAGGTGTTCAGGTAGACAGGCTCTCGCGAATTGATGCAGAGGTAGCTGACATGAAGCTGAGAAGAGAATCTGCCATCACCAACGAGTTCTACTTTCAAGAATCATTTTTGCAGACGCAGACGGATTTATTAATAAGCCAAGTCGTTGCTACCAGTTCTGTTAGGACTGATGCACAACTTATCGAGCCTGCCATTTTGAAAGATATGTTAGATTCCTTAAAGCAGAAGATTACATGAACCTTTAAATTAGCTCGAACTCTGTATATCCAGGGCATCATTGATGAGCCTTAACTATAATTTCCATTTTTGGGTTCGAGTCCATCGTGCATGCCAGCGTAAGCCACCGGAAAGGAACTCATATTTCCCGTAAAATATATCTTGAAAAGTCGCACGCATGATGTAAAGGCATAGCACAACATTGTACCCTTTGACAAGATTAATGAAAGAAGTCGCGTGATGCAGAGGGTGAGTCGCGAGACTGTTGGTCTGAGCAAGGAGCCGGAAGCGAGCGCTGTTGCAGAACTCTGTGTAACTGAGTCTATTTCATTGATTAAGTGAATCATTAAGTGAAGTTAATGAAGTATTGGGTAATTTGATTAACGTGCTAAGTGAAGGAGTTACACGGTAAACTTTCTAACATGAAGTGCGTTAACGAATGTATTCAGAGTAGTATTGGAAGATGATATGTTTAGCGCTTGATTCAGTGAAGTCATATAATCTGAATCTGTAGTTTGGGAAAATATAAATAGGGCCTCTGTTTACAGATCCCTGACCATCCCAAGAACCCAGAAGTGAATTAAACCTTAACAATAAAAGGGGTTTTAACACTTAACAATGGCCAGATGAGTAGAGGGCCCTTAGAGAGAACTCTAGATGGTGACTAGGCAAGGGCAATAAATAGGTTGGGAGGTGAGTCCCAGGTATGTCATTCTCCACTTCTCACATTTGACATTAGAGCCTAGAGAGAGAGCTCTTGGGAAATCTAGTAACTCTCTTTTCTCATGCAATTTTCTCTCTTCTCTTCACTCGAGGGTATGATATGGTGAGAAATGAATGTCCCAAGGAGGTATGTAGACATTGAGAGCCTTTTTCCATGCATCGATGGCTTCATACGTGCATGGTGAGTTCCAGTGTAAGGTAAGTATGTTTCCACCAAACTTTCAAAGTCTGTTTTTTCTCTGTATTTTGTCACGTTTGCAGATCTATTCATAATGCATGTAGAACATTGAATTCCGCACATGTTGATATGCGAGAAGGGGGGATCTCTAACGATCAAAGAGATATTAGTTCTAGAAATTTTGCAACATATTCAAATTCAAATTCAGAGAGAGAAAGAAGAAAGATTCTTAAACTCAAGCATACATACATAGAATTGCATATGTTTACACACACACACATGCACACTCATGTTTGCACATATAAAGACAAACATATATAATCTAATTATGAATGCACATATGCATTTGATTATGCATCTACACATATGAAAGATAGAACTAAATAAGGAGAGAGTGAGAGATGAAGAAAAGAAAGACAAAAAAGAGCGAGAAAAAAGAAAGAGAGAGACATACATGAATACCCACACATGTATATAGATAGTTAAATATTTGAATGTACTTATACACACTTTTATATGCGAGAGAGAGATGCATATGTAGTTTTTCTTCATGATTGCATACAAACATTCAAACATGCATCTATGCATGTACATATGCATTGAATCTTCATACATACATGCATAAATAACTATATAAATGCATACTCGTGTATGTATATAGAATATTATCCATGTGAATTTACATGTCTTGATTGATATGCAAACAAATAAATAAATAAATAAATAAATAAATAAATAAATAAATAAATATTATACACACACACGCACACACACACACACACACACACACACACACACACACACATATATATATATATATATATATATATATATATATATATATATATATATATATATATATATATATATATATATATATATATATGCACTTAGGTGCATGGGTAGTTACATGTTTTGTTTTAGAGCATAACTTCCTATTCTAAGCTCCGTATAGAGTGTTTTCAATTGCTATAGAATCCACACTTCAAGGGCTTGTGAATGCATTCCTGGAAGATGTATTTGGATTTGTTTTAGAACTCTTTTGAGGGAATTTAGTTTGCTGATTTGATCCAAAGAGGGAGGTGCTACCCATATACCTAGGTTTACTATTTTAGCCATAACTTTCTCATATGAGATTGGAATCGGGAAATTTAACTTGGATTAGGTTACACACATCAAGAGCTATCTTTGTAGTGGCTAGAGGCTATATTTTATCATCTAAAACCTATCTCTACATAAGGTTTTAGTTGGCTGTTGATTGGTGAGAAACTCTTTTTGAGTGAATTGAGTGCCCAATTATGATAGTTAAGAGTTATTAATCATATTTATCACCTTTTGGGATAGTAATGAATTTATTCTTATATTTTTGCATCATATTTATGCTCTCAAAAACATTCATTTGGATACTTTTTACATCATAATTTATAACTTTGCATTGTTTTCTCTTCCAATCTTATGAAACTAACATTGGAATGTGCATCAAAGTTAGTCTTGATATGAATTCATTTCTACACATGAAGTTACATCAACTTTTGTTGATTCATAAAGGCAGGCATAGTTTTTGTTTGTGTGTTTTAGTATCTTTTGCAGGTATTGAAGCTATAATAAAGAGAAGGGCGTGTAGTGCCCAACAACACATATTGGAAAAGTTTCTTGTTTGTAGGCTTCTAGAGCTAAGAAAGGGGTTTGCCTGACACTAGGATGATGCCTATCATCGTATCTTGGTTAGTATTTTTTTAGGCTTCATTTTCATGGGGAAATGCTATCGAAATTTTTTCAACCACATGGCATTACATGCCATGTGAGAACTAGAGAGATATTGTATTTTAAGAGAGAGGAAGTCTTATGTGTGCAACATAACTAAAAACATATAAAGTTATTGAAGTAGAGAAGAATATGCATGAGTGGATGCATGCATACATAGATGATATGATTTCTAGAAAGGTGAAGTGCATGATGCATTTTTTGTCTATAGAAGACCATTTTATCTATCACCATGATGAGTTAGGGTAAGCATAAATTATGTGATAGAAGTACCATGAATAGGATAATTTTCCTTTTAGAAAGTAAATGAAAAAGATAGATCCCTCAAGAACAACCAAGATGTTTTTTCTTCTAGTAACTCATGAGCACATGAATTGTTCTTCATGGGAGTCTATGCACTTGATATAGAATTTTATCCCTAGTCAGCACAAGAGTGATATGCTTATGATCATCCATACAAGTACTAGATTGTTGTATATGATTGGTTGTGATGAGGTTAATGAATGTGCAAGAATCACAATGACGAGAATGATATCCATAGATATTCACTTTCTTTGAAAAGTGAATACTATGTAAAGAATCAATTTTCCACGAGATGATTTGGATTCCTGATTGGTTTGCATTGATCTAGATGATCATTATATGCATGGATATGTCTCCATGTCATAATCCATCCAAGAGAATGAATGAGTATGTCTAACCATAAGGATTTACATGTCTTGTCATTTTTAGGTTTAACAAAAATAATTGAGCAAATACTTAGTGAAGTAGCAACGTCATCGAGATTTGGATGCTGCTCTTTGAGGGAATGCCCAAATTAATTGAAATTTGGAGAGCAACAATGTTTTTAGGCTCACCTAAGTAGTGTAGCAAAGATACAATGATACATTTGAATGAGCATTTGATTGAATTTTAAGTTTAGATTTGGTATGACCAAACTAGATAAGTTGATCTAGATTTTGGCACAAAGAAAATGAAATTCGGTGTTTAGTTGATCAGTCTAAGGGCTTCAAGAAGAGGATCTTGTACATTTTCTAGAGTTGGTTGTCAAGTGTTCGACCCTTCCAATGAAATGGCAATAAAGCTTTGAAGAAATATCCAAATAAAGTGATTTTAAGCCTAATGAAAGCTTGAGAGAAGTTATATAAGGTTGTAAAATTTTATAATTTTTGTATTAGTAAACATTAGTTAAAGTTAAGACTTAATCTACTGCTATTGAAAATTGTTTATGCAAGAGATGTTGTTGAAAGGAAAAGATTTTCCATAGGTTTTTATGATACCTTTTTGATATGATGTGATCATCATGGGCTAGCCATGCCATATATATTTGTTTATTGACCATCGGTTTGTGGTGACCATTCTCAGTAGGACAAAGAAGACTCTATCGAAATTTTCAAAAATATATATAGTGCCATGAGAGCATGGAACAAGAGAACTTTAGTAGTTGTTCTCATTTCATATAATTGGATTGATACAAGTTGTATAAATTCTAATCTCTTTGATTCAAGTCTCATGAGTTGATATTTGATGCAAGCCACATACTTCACAACTCTAGTTTAGTTGATTTATTATATAGTTTCTCATTTCTCAACTTGAGATGAGTTGATGTTAGAGATAGTTATGAGTGATAGAGTCATAGGAATGACTCTGTCCTTTCCATAGAGGGAAGGAAATACTTCAGGAACACTTCATGATTTCATTATTATTATTTATGGTTGTGAGTATTCACATATTTATTCTTATCATTTTGATAGAAGTGTTTGACTTCAATCTCATACATGCATCTATGTGGGATATAAAGTTTGGTGGTATGGGACATCAAACTTTGTATTCTACCTAGGTGTAGGATAGATGGTATGGGAGAGAAGTCTTTCAGATTGTATTTTTTCTGATTTGGAGTTCATTCATATGATCTTCTTATTATTAGACAACAGAGGGGCAGTTAAGACAATCACTCTGTATGTGATCACAAACAAGGCAAGTCCGCAAGCAAGTAGCCTAGAAGCGAAAATGCAAGGTTCATAAGAACTATGAATAGGAAATTTAATTAAGAAGAAATTCATAGAGTACGTACTACTTTATTTGATATGCCTGATGTTAGGCCATGGTTCATACATAGTGTGTATGAGGTGAGCTAGATGCTTAGCCTAGTGGGCTATGAGTGTGCATGCATCTACTTACCATTTTTTCAGTGTACTTAGTGGACTCATATTATGGCCCTCATTGTATCTAGGAGTGCTAGATTATTATAATAGTTTACTAGAGACATGTCATTCCTAGTGGGAATGATTCGATCATAGTGATAGTCATATGTTAAGTAAGTATTATCCACTTGGAGCAACTTGCATGTTATTGAGAAGACAATGGTAGTTCCACTAGTCGTTATACTTTCTTCACACATATTCACTTGGCATGATAGACTTAGTTCCACATAGTGGATTGGGATTTACTTTGTATGGGAGATATTTTGATCCATGGTTGGACTATTATATATTGCATATGATAGATCGAGATTTTGGTCCATAGTTTGGATCATTGATAGATTGACAACTTGGATTCATAATTTGGATCATGATAATACTTTCTTCAGTTTCATTTCATTACAATGAGTAAATCAAGAAGATAATTGATTTTAGAGCTTAAGCACTATTTTGAAAAGATTTCTATTTATTTTTAGTAGTTTTCCATAGAGATTGGGACATAGTCATATTGTTTTGCATGGGCATAGTATTTTTCATTACTCTAGTGGAGTAAGTGATTTTGCACAATTATATCATGTGACAAGCTATAAATGGTTATTTTAGGGAGAGAAGGGCAAGCTCCCAAGATCTCTCTAGGTGACAACTCATCACAGATTAGTGTTCAAGGTCTAGGCATAGGGAGTCCAAGGATATTCTGAGTACTTATGCTGCGCACATATGGATTGATTGGGCCTTAGAGCGATTCCCATAGTATGCCCAAGGGAAATACTACTATTTATTTGTGGAAATGTTAGATAGCAAGCAGAGAGCCTAGTTGTCTACTTTTCAACATCTAATATTTCACACACCTAGCACACTCTACTCTTATTATTTGGAATCATAGATTATGATTCCCAAGTTTATAGCTCCTTTTATATCATTGAGAACAATGATCTTTAGAAGGGGGAGAGAGTTTTATATTCCAGAGATGTACATGCCTGAAGGAATGAGAAAGTTCCTTGCTCGGGGGATAGCCAAGGCCAAAAGCCAGAGAGTTCATATGAGGTACCTACTCATGATGGCCAAATGAGTAGAGGAACCTTAGAGAGAACTCTAGATGGTGACTAGGCAAGGGCTATAAATAGGTTGGGAGGTGAGTCCCAGGTATGTCATTATCCACTTCTCAAACCTACTAGAATGGCCAAGATGAAGCTATTTGTAGGCTTATAGTGGCCAACACTCAAAATGGATGCAAAAGAGTACACAAAGCAATGTAAGGTGTGTCAAGAAATGAAGTATCCTTTCAAAAAAGATTTCATGCCTCTTAGACCCACTATAGGAAGTAGAGCCTTTGCTAAATGGGGTATTGATTTCATAGGACTTATTAGCCCACTAGCTAGAGGTTCTCATGCTAAATACATCATAGTGGCCACCAACTACTTGACTAAATGGGTAGAAGCAAGATGTACTCAAAGAAATGATGTACATGCCATAAGCAAGTTCTTCTTTCAAAATGTCCTCATAGATTTGGTTATCCCATGAATATTGTTAGTGATCAAGGTGCTCACTTCCTCCACGAAGTGATTTAATCCTTGCTGAATGAATTCCTCATCACTCACAAGAAATTTGCACCATATCATTTGCAAGCTAATGGTCAAGCAAAGTACTATACACAATGTTGACAAAATTAGTAAACAATGGTAGGTTTGATTGGTACAAATTGCACTATTTGGCACTAAGTGCCCTCCACTTTTGTGAAATCCAAGCAATATAACAAGGATCCTTTGTGTGTGAGATTAGAAGGCTACTCTAAGCCCCCAAGGGTGTCAATGTGTTCATAGGGCTACTCTAAACCCCCTCCCTCCGATCTTTGATGTTGAATCTATCTATCTTTGCAAGTGTGGTGATTCATTTTTGAAGTTATATCTTTGTTAAGCGCTATATCATGTGTACCATTTCTAGTGTGACTTCATAAAAAATGTTGTGATTTCCATCGTTCATGCCTATGTTCATGCCAAAAGAGGAAAGCTTGAATGGTACAAATTATAATTTATGTAATAACACTATCAAAACTTATTTGTACACAAAATTATTGTGAGAATTTGTAGATGCCATAGAAATTGAGCCTAGAAAGGATAATAAGAAGGCTTATAAGCTTTATGACCCTAAGGCTAATAAGATCATGGCACGTCGTGATGTGGTGTTTAAGGAGGAGCATTCACATGCAGTGGAGGAGGAAGATATCGCTTCCACTTTATCATCAAAGGGGAAATCCACTATGAACCTCACCCAAGAGCTATCTCTTCCACACAAGAGTAGGAAGCATCATCTTCAGGTGATGATTATGAAATTCACCAACCTATCATCAGCCAAGCAAAAAAGCCATTTCCATGTTGGGTGAGGCAACTCTATGATTCTCCAGACCCCATCCTACAATCATTATAATAGGTTGCACATGGATAAAGGAAATCATAGAGAATTGAGGAATAGGATCGAGAAATCACCCATATTGTAGATACAACCTTGATGGTTGAGATCATTCAAGAACAAGCAAAGGAGCCAACCAATCTAGAAGAGGCACTCTATGAACTAAATTGGAGGCTGCCATGCAAACAAATACGGCAATATCATGAAGAATGGAACTTGGGACGTAGTGGATCGACACCCTAAGTGCAAATTCATTAGCACCAAGTGGGTCTAGAAGCTAAAGTGCAAGATTAATTGTACTTTGGAGAAGTACAAAAGAAGACTTGTTGCACAGGGCTACTCACAAGTTGAAGGGATTGACCTTTGTGAATCATTTGCCCTGACTACAAAGATGACTATTATCCGAGTAGTACTAGTTGTGACTATGCATAAGTGATGGTCAGTCTATCACATGGATGTCAAATCAACATTGTTAAATGGAGAGCTCAAGGAGGAGGTAAATGTGTCTCAACCACCAGGTTTTGGGCCTCCCCATTCAAATAACAAATTATGTAAGCTGAAGAAGGCATTATATGGACTAAAACAAGCCCCTAGAGCATGTTACCAATGGATAGATAAGTATCTCTTAGATCTAGGTTTTAAAAATCTACTTTTGATGCTAACTTTATGTTCTAGAAAGAGGAGGGAAGACAATTGTGATTGTAATCTATGTAGATGACCTTGTGATTATAGGAAATGATGATGCTCTTCTTCTAAAAATGAAAGATGCCCTAAGTTCAAAATAAGTAGATTCTCTAATAAGCGTTGCTAAACTCATCAGAAGGCAAGTATGCAAATAATCAATTATGTGATAGGAACCATTGATTATGGTATTATTTATGAATAAGGATAATCTATGGTTGAGTATTGTGACTCAGATTGGGAAGGAGATACTGATACCATAAAATTAGTTTTTGGATATTTCTTTTCTTTAGGATATGGGATTTTCTATTGGATCAGTAAGAAGCTACTGGTTGTAGCATTATCTTCTACTAAATTTGATTATGAGGCAAAATGTGTTGTAGCATGTGAAGCATTAACACTAAGAATCTTGTTTTCCATGCACATACCAAGCACATGGAACTTCAGTACCACTATGTGCATGAGTTGATCAAGGATGGGGTCATGGAGATAAGCTATTGTGGAACTGAAGAAAATGGAGCAAAGACCGTCATCAAGGCTCTTGGGAGAGACCAACTTCATCGACACTTTCCAAATCTTGGCATTAAACCAAGAAGGTAGTTTACTACAAGGTGGACATTGAGACGGGGGGGAGCGTTAGATATACTCAATAATCCACCCTCAAGTGACCACAAATGATCCATGGTGCTCTAAGTTCTAAGGCCCTTAGTATGAGGACAAGCCATTGTGAGAGCCTGAAAATTTGTGAAACCCTAACTTCCAAGTTAGATGAGGTCTATGTGTGACCGTTGATGGTAATAGATGATGTTTGAGAGCCTAGCCATTAGGTTAGATAGAGCATAAAATTCCACATGATTGGGTTGCCATTCAAGGCAAAAATAAAGGCCTTGTGGCACTATGCAATTTCCCCATATAAGCTTAATGGGGTGAGAGTAGAGGGGGGTTTTCCCACTTTTGCGAGGTCCTATACCCCAACAAGATAGTAGGAATTTTGTTCATGGCGATATTGTTAGATTACATATTTTTCAAACTGGCCATACATCCTACCTAACCAAGATCTCAACATCTCAATTTGTTAAGGGATTGCCAATGTGCCAAGCTTGCACTAAAAAAAAGCAACACATGGCTACCATTCCAAAGGAGGCTTCCATTTGTTCCAATAATCCTCTAATCCTTCTCACATGGCCCTTTGTGGACCTATGAATACACCATCATTAAGTAAATTAATCTACTTTTTTCTCTTAGTAGATGACCACACTAGATACATATGAGTGTCTTTTCTCAAATCAGATGTAGATACTTTCTCCAAATTTAGAGAGTGGCTCTATTAAGTTGATAAAAAATCATCCACTTCAATAAAGACTATCAAATTAAGCGAGTTTATCAATCACACCATTTATAACTTCCTAAAGTAGGATGACATCAAAAGACAAGTCATGCAGCCTCATAATCCATGTCCAAATGGAGTCAGAAAAAGGAAGATCCATAGTGTCGTGGAGATGGCATGCATCATGCTTCAAAATAAAGAATCAACTTTCAAATTTTGGGCCAATTTCATACACACTATTGTACACATCCTCAAGTGAGGCTTTACAGGTGCACTTCATAATTAGACACCATTTGGACCCTACTTTGGAAGAAATCCCAATGCTAACTATTTTAGAGTTTTTGGAAGTGAAGCATTTGTACATGTGCCCAAGGAAGATTGACACAAGTTATCATCTAAGTCAGCATATATTCATTGGGCATAGTGAACAATCTAAGACATACAGATTGTGTGATCTAGAAAACCACTCCATCACTATTTCAATAGATGTAATTTTTGATGAATCTTCAAAGTAATTAACTAAAGATCCAAGCACAAGTTCTAGTCCACCAATCTACACTTCAGAGGGGGGGACAAAATCACTTCTAAGCAAATTTAAGAAGTAAGTACTTACCAACAACCTAGAAGATCTCAAAGGCTCATTGAGAAGCAACAATAAGAAAATAGTCATTGTATAAATTAGGCTCTCATGAATCGAACTTAACAAATTCTAGAGCCTTCCAACTTTAAAAAAGCTCAAGGCCAGCTTGAGTGGGAAGAAGCTATGCAGATCGAGATGGATGCAGTTCGAGAGAACAATACTTGGATACTACCATATGTTGAAGAGCGTGAAGGTTTCCAAATAAAAGGAAAGGAAGATCAATCCTACAAACTTGACAAAAGAAGTTTATGGACTTAAGCAAGCTCCAAGGGCCTAGTATGAGAAAATATAAAAGTTCTTTGAAAGACAAAGGGTTTAACCAAAGAACTAGCGATGATAAACTCTACATCTATAAGAACGATTCCCTAGTTGCAATCATCATAATTTATGTAGAATTGATTTTGGTGAGTCAGATGATGATTGCATCCAGTATATCATCAAGCAGCTTCACCTTTAGTATTCAATGATAGATCTTGGCTTGCTTCACTACTTCTTATGCATGGAAGTTTGGCAGATGAAAGAAGGCATATTCCTCTCTCAAAACAAGCACTATTGTGATTTACTTTCCAAACATAACATGGAACAATGTTGATTAGTATCTACACCACTTGAACCCAACATCAAGATCACACTAGAGGACTTATCATCACTTGTGGACGTGCATGATTATTGGCAGCTAGTTGGCTCTTTACTTTACCTAGCCAACACCCTATGAGACATAGTGCATGAAGTTGGTATACTTAGTTAGTATGCACATCAATCTCATTAGACATAATGTATCGCATTACCTTTTGTATTTGTATGAGTGCATCTCCATATTGTATCTAGAAGACACTCCATTTTATATTATTTTAGTTGTATCTCATTGTATTTGGGTACCTTGCCATTTGCTTCTATCTTTTATTCATTCTCTTTCAAGGGGAATCATCCCACATGTGATGTAAGTTGGAGAGCCTCCTCAAAGTCTATATAAGGAAGGCCTCTCCCTCACTTTGTACTTGGTTAGAATCTTGGAGAGCTTACTTCATGCTCCTGGCAAGCTCATTTCTAATCCATGTGAGTTTACCCATTTCTTAGTCTACTCACTTTGAGTCTCTCACACTCTTTCATTTTGTGAGTACACTCTTCTTTTCATTTTGCTTCTATATGTGCACTCTCTACACACAAATCATTGGCATAGTCATGTACTGTTTGTTCCACATATGGCCAATATATACCATTTCTTTGCATATTTAGCAAAGTCCTTGATTTTGAGAGATTCCAACCAAAAGAATACACACGAGCCTCAATTAATAGCAACAAATGCTCATTATCAGGCATGCAAGAGGAACGTACTCTATTGGCATCTCGATGATATAAGCAATTAGCCTTGATGTGAAAGCTCTTTGCATCCATAACCTCTTCTTTAGTGAATTGCACATATGGGTGGACTGGCCAAAAAGATAAAACATGTACTATTGGCTCATCCCATTTAGGTACCATGTCAATATTGAATAAGTAAGTGTGTGGTAGGTCATCATTCATAGCTTCTCTAGAGTTGGTACTCTTGATTCTGTTGATATATTTAGGTAGTGATGTGTGTGAACACACTAGGAATGTCGGGGCACTTTTTTCCCTCTTTAGGAGGTTTTTTTCCCCCGACTTGTATATATGCCTATTGCCCTAATGGGCTACTTATCTTTGTACATTCTCTAGTAATATATTCAGTATTGTGTTTTGTGCTCCAAGCATCTTCTTCTTCCTTGTGCTGTTCATGTGCTTCCACAGACGTCTAACTCCAACAATTGGTATCAGAGCAGGTGGTCGCTTAATCTAGGGCGCCGTCGACACTCCTCTGTTTGTAGTCTTAGAATCACATGAATTTTGGTGAGCATACTCAGCGTGTTTTCGAGATCAAAACAACTTTGCTTTGTGGTGCCAAAATCGCGATCTGAGCTCATTTCGGCCTCCGAACGCACTATCACAGCACTTGTGCAGGCTATTTCATCTTTTTGTGCCAAAGGTATATACCAGTTTCTGTTCGCCAGTATAAGCATCTCTAAGTCTGCTACAGGCCTAGCAGAATTTGTCTGGGCAACTCTGTTCAACTTTTTGAGATACAGTCAATTTTTGCATCAAGGTATTTTAGTCACCGGCCATGGTTGAAAGCAGTGATGTATTCCGTATGTTGGCTGTTGAGAATAAGTTGGATGGTACCAACTACCCGTTATGGGCTTATATGATGCGACATGTGTTGGTTGCAAAAGGACTGTGGAACATTGTGCAGGGTAGACTCCTCCTATTCCTCTAGAGATTACTAGGAGAGAGGCTTCTCTTCCTAGTAAACACAAAGGAGAGAGCTCTAGGGAAACTCCCCTCCTGAAAGACTTGAAGCCACCTACCTTTACGGGGGATGACCGAGATAGGAACAAGGATGCAATCTACACTCTTTTACAAAAGTGGCATGATTTGCATCAATCGAAGGGCACCCCACTTGAGTACCGTGTGCTAGAGGTGAGTCTCTCCCTCTGCCCGCGTGCTTATAAGTGGTGGATGAGTCTTAAGGAGGCGAACTCTATCCCTACTGACTGGACTCAGTTTGATACTCTTTTTCTAAAAGAGTTTCTTCTTGAGAATGAGGAGGAGAGGAATTGGGATGAGTGGGATAGGATTACTCAGAGAGGTAGGCCTCTTTCAGTTTACCTATCCCATTATAGAGAGATCAATTTTGGAAGTTAAGGGCTTAGATGAATTTCAGAAGACCAGAGGGTTTGTTAGGGGCTTGGACAAAGCCATAAAGAGGGAAGTCAGAAGGAATGTGCCTAAGACGTTTGAGGAGGCGATCAAATACGCACAGATCTATGAGGACCATAACCGTCCTCAGTATACTCCTATGGAGACGGATCAACCCCTCAAGCCTCTTAGTACAACTAAATTCAAGAAAAAGTTGCCTTTTGGGAAAAACAAAATTTTTATTAAAAAACAAAGATCACAAGGGCCTAGATTATCTACAGATCAGTTTGAGAGGGCCAAAAGAGAGAACCTGTGTTTTAGGTGCCTATCTCCTAGCCATTCACAGTGGAACTCTCCACTCAAGAAGGGGGAGGAAAAGAAGAAGGGACCAGAGTCTAGTACGGCCCCCGAAAAGGGCAAAAAGGCGGTCCACCTAGTGCAGACCCTTCCTATTCATGGCAGCTCTAGCTGCAAGGGAGTGGAGGTGATGCACGAGGATATAGAGCACACCTGCTGTTTGACTCAGTCATTATGGTCACCACAGTTTGGACCACATGACCTAGTTAAACAGCATGGTAGTGTATATGGGACCAGGGTGCGGGTCATGATAGATGACTCGGCTACTCATAATTTTATAAACTATGCTTTGGTCAAGAAATTAAAGATTCCCCAGCAGCCTAGTGCACATAAATACATTGTATCTATGAATATGGGATACTATGGTACCCAATTTGGAAGTCAAGATGCAGGACTATACAGATTATATGGACTTCCAAATTATGAATATGGAGAGGACATATCTAGTTTTAGGAAGAGAGTGGCTATGGGGGTTAGGAGACACACTTAAATGTAGCTATCAAAACAACACACTCGAATTTGAAAAGAATGGAAGTAAAGTTTGTAATCAGGGAGAGAGAGATGTACCTAGCGCACCTCTCATTTCATCACTAGAGTTGTATAGTCTCTGTTATTCTCAGCATGTACATGACATCTTTTTATTGTATAGTCATGATATGGAGCATTGTACAGACAGCTCATCTGATGTATATTTTCATGCTAGGAATGTAAATATGAACAGGACTTTCTACTATTCTTTTTTGCATGAGTGTGTGGTTAAAAGTTTTAAGGAACTTATGTTTGAGTACAGAGATGTTTTTCCCATTGACTTACCTAGAGGGCTACCACCTGAGAGAGGGGACATTGACCATGCCATAGAGGTTGTTACTAACACTAACCCTATTTGTAGACCACCTTATAGGCTTAGTGTTTCTCACCATGAGGAGGTTGAGAAGCAATTACAGGATTATTTAGATAAAGGCTTCATCAAACCTAGTAACTCGCCATGGGCATCGCGAATGCTCCTAGTTAAAAAAAAAGATGGCTCTATGAGATTATGTATAGACTATAGAGCACTTAATAAGGTAACTATCAAAAATAGATTTCCAATGCCTAGACTGGAAGATCTATTTGATCAGTTACATCAAGCTAGGTATTTTACCAAGCTTGACCTTAGATCAGGATATCATCAGATCAGGATTAGGGTAGAGGATGTCCCTAAGACTGCATTTAGGACTAGATATGGGCACTATGAGTTTTTGGTAATGCCTTTTGGTCTCACCAATGCTCCTGCCACTTTCATGAAACTCATGAATAGTGTTTTATGGCCTTATCTAGGACCTTTGTTGTAGACTTTTTGGATGACATTCTGATCTATAGTGTATCAGAAGAACAACACTTGGAACACTTCAGGAAACTATTTCAAGTGCTAAGGGAGAATTCACTCTTTGCTAAGCAATCAAAGTGTGAATTTTTCAAGTCAGAGGTTAGATACCTTGGGCATATAGTCTCCCAAGATGGAATCCAAATGGATCTTGAAAAAGTAAGGGCTATTATGGAATGGCCACATCCAAGGAACCTGGAAGAGCTGCAGATCTTCCTAGGTTTATAAGGCTTCTATCGAAGATTCATTAAGAACTATGCCAAGATTGCTGTCCCGATGACGGAACAACTTAAAGGGAAAGGGAAAGCCTTTCATTGGAGAGACCAACAGAAGCAAAGTATGGAGAAGTTGAAAGTAGCAATTGCTACAGCTCCACTTTTACACGTAGCAGATCCCAATAAACCTTTTGTGGTTGAGACTAACGCGAGTGATTTTGCTATAGGAGCGGTTTTAGTACAGGATGGTCGACCAATAGCTTTTGAGAGCAAGAAACTAGAACTGGCTCAGAAAAATTACTCCGTCTATGAGAATGAGTTGTATGCAATTGTCCATGCTTTGAAGAAGTGGCGTCATTATTTATATGGTGTCAAAGTCACGATAGTGTTTGATCAAGAGAACATTAAGTGGCTCTCTAATCAAACAGACCTTAAAGGTCGTAAGGCCCGATGGGCAGAGACCCTTCAGGAGTTTGATTATGAGCTTAGGTATAGGAAGGGAAAGTTTAATGTAGTGGCTGACTCACTTAGCCGCATGCCTATGCTCAATGGACTGAGTTTTACTCAGATCACTAGTGAGCTACTTGAGTCCATTAGAGGAAAATGTAGGCTTGATCCTGCATATTCCAAGATTTGGGAAGCCATAGAGAATGGGGATTGTGATATACGGGTTTCCAGTGAGGATGGAGTATCGACGGGTACTCAAGAAGGATTCAAGTGGAAGAATTACAGTGTCCATGATGGATATCTATTATACAAAGGTAAATTGTGTATCCCTAGAGATATTGAGATGAGACGGCATATTTTGTATGAGTGTCATGACACACCTAGTGTGGGACACCCAGGAGTTAACAAGACTTATGATCTTGTTAAGAGGCAGTTTTATTGGCCTGGACTTCATAAGGACGTCCTAGAGTATGTGCTTAAGTGCAACAAATGCCAGGTCAACAAAGCTGAAAGGTTGAGGATTGGAGGACTACTCCACCCATTAGATATTCCTAATGGGAAGTGGGAGAGTATCTCCATGGACTTTATAGTCAGATTACCTAAGACACAGAGAGCGCACGACTCAGTCTGGGTAATTGTGGATAGGTTAACCAAAATGGCTAGGTTTATTCCAACACGTACCACAGTGAAGACACCAGAGTTGGCTAGACTCTTTGTAGAGAACCTATATCGGTTATATGGTCTTCCTTTAGACATAGTTTTTGATCGGGATAAGAAATTTACTAGCCACTTTTGGAGAGCGGTCTTCAAAAGGTTGGACACAAAACTTAGCATGAGCACGGCCGAGCATCCACAGTCGGATGGGCAAACAGAGAGGGTTAACCAAATCCTAGAGGATATGCTTTGAGCATATGTGAATGAAAGGCAAACTAATTGGGAAGAGTACTTACCTATAGTAGAGTTTGCATATAATAGTGCCAAGCACTCTTCCACTAGGCATAGTCCATTTATGCTTATGTATGGATTTCAGCCAAGAGCTCCTTATGCAGTAGGTTTGCAGAATGAAAAAGTTCAAGTTGCAAAGGACTTCTTGGAAGAAATGAACGATATGCTTAGGCTTGCTAAGGACAGCATTAGGAGAGCTCAGGATAGAGCTAGAGCCTATGCTGACCCTCAAAGGAGAGATATCAACTTTGAGGTAGGAGAGGAAGTCTATCTTAGAGTTCCATCTAGGTCTGAAACCATGAAGACGAGACCTTGTTCAAAACTATCTCCTAGGTATTGTGGACCTTTCGAAATACTTAAGAGAATAGGAAAGATGGCTTACCAGATCCAACTTCCAGAGAGTAGTCAAATCCATCCAGTTTTTCATGTTAGCCAGCTTAAGAAAAGGCTAGGTGAATCTGACAACCTCATTCCAGATAGTGAGGTAGTAGAGCCTATCTCTGTTCAATCAATTCCACATGAGCTTGAGAGCATACTACGCACTCGAGAGAAACGGACGAGAAGTCACTTGTATAAAGAGTGCCTAGTAAAGTGGAAAGATAGTTCAGAAGATAGTGCCACATGGGAGCGGGTTAGCACCCTTCAAGGATGGTTTCCTGACTTTAGATTATCTTCCCAAGAGTCTTCTTAAGGGGAAGGATATGGGGAAACAACAAGAAGACAGGACCATGTATTTTTATACATGGGGATATAGTGGGAGTACCACCCTCTTGATTTCTAGACCTTCCAATACCATTTTTGAGGGCAAAAATGGAGTTAAGGGGAAGGAAATGTTATGAAGGGAGTCCTTATAGAAGAGATGGTATGAACCATCTCTTGGGCTCCATTAGAAGGGCACACACATGAGTGCCATGTGGCACTCATGTGAGATGCCACATTAGTTACTCCACTAAGGAGCATTAAATCAAGAGAGGTACGCGGCTGGGCGGACAAGAAGATCTTAATCTCCGTGTGACATCGAAGGCTGAGCTATCAGACGATCTCGAAACATGTGCAGAAGACGACAAAAGCTTGGGGAGTTCATCGGAGCACAGAGGCGTGCGACAGTAGAGTTCAGAAACGTGATAGTAATGTTATGAAGGGAGTCCTTATAGAAGAGATGGTATGAACCATCTCTTGGGCTCCATTAGAAGGGCACACACATGAGTGCCATGTGGCACTCATGTGAGATGCCACATTAGTTACTCCAACTAAGGAGCATTAAATCAAGAGAGGTGCGGACAAGAAGATCTTAGTCTCTGTGTGACATCGAAGGCTGAGCTATCAGACGATCTCGAAACATGTGCAGAAGACGACAAAAGCTTGGGGAGTTCCTCGGAGCACAGAGGCGCACGACAGTAGAGTTCAGAAACGTGATAATTTGATGCTGTTCTCTATCAGCAGGCTGTTGGATGCTTGATTTACTTATGCATTACTCAACGAGATATTCAGTTTGGTGTCTCATAGATGAGCAGGTTTATGCATTGCCCAAGAGTCAAGCATTGGCAAGTAGTTAAGCACATCTTTTGCCATTTGAGTGGTACTCAGCTACTTGGGTTGTTTTATCCCAAGGGGGGATCACTACCGCCAGATTTGCATGTTTTTTCTGATTCTCATTGGGCTAGTTGCTATGACACTAGTGTGTCCACTAGTGGCTTTTGCTTCATGCTTGGTAGCTCATGTATATCTTGGTTGAGCAAGAAGCAACCTACTGTGGCCACTTCCAGTTGTGAGGCTGAGTATAGGGCAGCTTTCATTGCTACCGTTGAGTGTGTGTGGCTCAGACGCCTTAGTGTTGGTCAGACTTTTGCCACCACCATCTTCACTGACAGTCAGAGAGCATTGGCAGTTGCGAGGAACCCTGTGTTCTATGCTCGCACTAAGCACATTGAGGTGCATTATCACTATGTCAGGGAGAGGTTCTCTGCTGGGGAGATCAGCTTGGCATATGTGCCCACGCAGGAGAACATTGCAAACCTTTTCATGAAGGCTCTACCTAGGGAGAAGTTTGAAGCTCTCCACAAAACTTTGGGCTTACTTCCTTTTGTGGAGTGATTTCCACATAGCTTGGCACTTCCTTATACATGAGTGTCAGCTCCTTGTTCACCGCATCACTCCCAGGGGGGATTTGTTGATATATTTAGGTAGTGATGTGTGTGAACACACTAGGACCGTCGGGGCACTTTTTTGCCTCTTTAGGAGGTTTTTTTCCCTCGGCTTGTATATATGCCTATTGCCCTAATGGGCTACTTATCTTTGTACATTCTCTAGTAATACATTCAGTATTGTGTGTTGTGCTCCAAGCATCTTCTTCTTCCTTGTGCTGTTCGTGTGCTTCCGCACTTGTGATCTTTGAAAGGAGCCATAGAATATCCACTTTGGAGTCTTCTAGCCCAAGATATGGCCTCTCCAAGCATGACATGCTAAACTAGTGGACTGATGGAGGGGGTGGAAAAAGTGTGAAAATGTGATTTTTGGAGTGTCCAAAAGCATTCTCTCCATAACCTCAAAGATTAGTACATGAAGATGCTTGGGCCTATTTTTGCCTTTCCAAATCCTCCCTTCGTGCATGCTAATTTGCTCCCCAAAAAGGGCTTAAATCAAGATTTTTACTTTCTCGCAAAAATTTGAATGGGAGATTTTAGCAAGCGTCTAATCCACTCCCAAGGCGGATTTTTCTTGGATTTTATCATCTCGATGCTAATGCATACACGATACTTCATGTATGTATGCACTAGTCCATGGGAAGCTTCTTAAATGATCTCTTTTCTTACGCCCAAAAAGGGAGTTTGACAAAAATTAACATCTGATTTTTTTCCAAAAAGTGGGAATAGGGTTTTGGAGGAAGTAAATTTCCTCTTAGCTTATCTTTTTAATGAATTCTATGATTCCATTACAAAGTTCATATAAGATACTCTCAATATATATATATATATATATATATATATATATATATATATATATATATATATATATATATATATATATATATATATATATATATATATATATATATATATATATATATATATATATATTTCCATCCATCCATAACTACTCCACCTCTTTTTCCCTCTTTGGAATTTCTTAAATTCAGGTGCTGAAATTTTTTCTCAAACAGTGATGGAAGGGGGTGTTGTGGAGGTTCAAAACTCCCATCGTACCGAGCTACATTTTTGATTTCTTAATCTTATAGGGAATTCAATACACTAGACTATAGGTATGCATGATTTTTCTTACCAAACTAAGAAAAATCCCGCTTCATTTCCCTTTCCCAAAATGTCTAGTTATCAAAATAGCTCTTGCAATTTTTGTAAAAATCATGCACAAGGCTACTTTGGAGATACCCTGAGCTTGTTCTTACTTGTATTTTGAGGGAATATTTAACTCAAGATGAGAGTATGTACCTCATACTCCTCATACACATGATTTCCCTCCAAGAGCTTGGCCCCCAAATGCTTCATTATCATTCTCAAAAATGAAAATTCTTATAGAAGTTAAAAAACACTCAAACCTAGAAATTGGGGCCATAACTCCTTGCTAAATTGCATGGAGGAAAGTTTCACCTTTGAGTAATCCTTGTTTCCTAGAGGATAGTATCGCCCCTCTCACATCATCTTAAAAGACCATGGACTTGTATATTGTAGATTTTGAAAATCAAAATCTCTCTCATCAATATAGTCATCATCGTACTTCTCCCTCAAATAAATTTTTGCCATGCTTCACGGGGATTCGTGGCTGAGGAGGAACTTTTTGAAAAAATTGGGAGGGCGGTAGTGTGAGAGGAACAAAGCTTCTCTCTTCTCCAAGGCACTCGGGCAGCAGTTGTTCACTGAATCGGACTTGGGTGACCATTTGTAAATCTTGAAAGGGGTACATCGTCATCAAAGAGGCATGACATCTTGGATAGATGGTTACCCTCCCATACATATGTTGGAGAATTCCTCTCCTATGCACAACAAAAAGTGTAGAAGACCTTCTCAAGATCAAGACTTTTACCTACAGTGAACCTTAGAATGAAAACTAGTATCAAATCAAGAAAGCAATGAACTTGAGGCTTTGCTCACTCAAACTATACACTATTAGATTTCAAATGAGCTATAAAACACTCAATTTGGAGTAGCTTTGGTTTGGTAAGTCTTTTCCTCAAAATAGGCTACCTGTCCACTCAGTTAGGCTAAAAACTAGACTTCACTAAAAACTAAATAACTCACAAAACATGGTGAATCTCACAAAACTATTTTAGATAGAGAAAGTATGCAAGATAGCTTTCCAAAGAGTATTTAAGCTCTATAAATGGATACATACATCGAGAGATATGACTCTCACAATCAGGCTACCCAAAAATTGGTATGCAATTGGATATAGTCTATGAGACCGTAGAAAAACGAAATGACTGAAACCAAATGAACTACCTACAAGGGGACTTCAGCACCTTCTTCCACTGTTCTTGAGTGTCCTCCCTTGCCTCTTTTATAGCCAAGTGAACACGAGATCTCATGATGAGTTTTAGAGCTCTTCTCCATAACTCCACTACTTTGAGCAGCCACTCTTCTCTTCCGGTTCAGTTTTTGGATTTGATTCTTTTTTGATTGATTCTCTTTTGGCCTCCAATAATTGCTAAAGTAAATGCTTTCATTTTCCTTTTTGTATTTTCCTTTTGAAGAAAATCCTTCTTGTGAAATATATATGATCTTGCTTCTTTATTTTTAACACTCCCGCTCAAGCTCACATGTGAGCGTGCACCTTCAACCATATCCTGCAAGTTGATTTCATACTTGAACCTCTTTAGCTTAGAAGCATCTAAGGACTTTGTAAACATGTCTACAACCTGTTCATTTGTCCTAATGAACTTTATATCCACATCCTTGCTCAAAACTTTTTTTCAAACATAATGATAATGCACTTCTATGTGCTTACTTCGTGCATGAAACATTGAATTGTTTGTCAAGTGAATGCATGACATGTTGTCACCGTAAAGTGGAATGGTCTCTACCTGCACATAGCTTCTCAATCCACATAGCTTCACAAGTTGCAAAGGCTAAACCTCTATATTCAGCTTCTGTAGACGATAGTGCAATAATAGGTTGCTTCTTCGAGCTCCATGTGATAGGTCTGCTGCCTATCATGAATACATAACCTGAAGTGGATCTTTTGTCTTCCTTTGAAACATCTCAATCAGCATCACTAAAGCCCTTCACTTGCAATTCTTCATCATATCTATAAAACAAGGCATGTTGACTTTGTGCTTCATATATCTTAGGACTTGGTTAGCTGAATTTAGATGTTCACTTGTTGGAGTTTGCGTAAATTGGGAAAGAACTCCAACGATATAACACAAATCTGGTCTTGTGATCGTAGCATAGATCAATGAACCTATAATACTCCTATACGTAGTTACTTCATGTAACTTCTCTCTATCATTTGAGCATAGCTTCACATTTGTATCCATAGGTTGAGTGAGTGGTTTGCATTCACTCATTCCAAATCTGAAAAGAACATCCAATATGTACTTTCTTTGCATCAAGTAGATGCCATCTTTCCCGTAGACTACCTCCATGCATTAAAAATATTTCAGCTCACCAATATCTAAAATTTTAAACTCCTTACCGAATTTTCTTTTTATCTCTTGTATTCCTAGAACATTACTTCCTATTATGATGAGATCATCAACATATATGCATATGCATACCTGCTTTCCTTCTTCTTTCTTCATGTAGAGAGAAGGATCATCACTACTTGGACTATACCCACACCTTGTGAGGTACTCAACCAACCTTTGGTTCCAAGCATGTGGTGCTTGCTTCAGCCCATACAAAGCTTTCTTCAATCTGTAAACAAAATCTGGATGGTTTTTATCTTCAAATCCAATCGCTTGACTCATGTATAACTCTTGTTGAAGTTCACCATTGAGAAAAGCATTTTTTTATGTTTTTCTCAATCAAACATTTTTTCATTGCAATAAAGGCTCTAATTGTTCCCATCTTTGCAACCGGGCTGAAAGTCTCTTCATAGTCAATGCCATGAGTCTGCTTGAATCCTTTTGCTACTAGTATAGCTTTATGTCTAGATAGAGAATCATCAGCATTTCTCTTTATTTTAAACACCCATTTATTTGGAACAATCTTCATACCTTCAGCCTTTGGAACTAGCTCCCATGTGTGATTGTCCTTGAGAGCTTTCATCCCTTCTTGGATAGCTTGCTCCCATTCTTTTTGTGTACACACTTCTTCATATGCATCCCACCACCCATGTCATATATGCAAAATGCTTTGCAATTAAACTATCATAGCTCAGCCTTTAAATTGGATATGTTGCTCTTGAAGACCTCCTTAAATTTCCTTTTGAATATTGCTTCTTCAACCTGTTCAGCTTTACCCTTGGTGTAATAACCTCTTCATACTCTTCTTCACTTGCATTTGAATCACTATTTTGGGTAGCACTTTTAGCTTCAATTCTTTCATAACTTGATGTTGGTGATGAGGAATGACTCCTAGTCTTCCCTTCCATGTTGAGCTTTCTCCATGTGATGTAGAATCTTCTCGACCTGACATTTGAGTGTTTGTTTTCTGAAATTCTTCTTGGACAGCACCTCCATCATCTTCGTAATCTTCTTCAAAAATCTTCTCTTTCCCTTTGTCTCCAAACCATGGTCTTAGCTCATCAAATACCACATCTCGTGAGACTCGTAGCTCCTTTGTCACCGGATTGTAGCATCTGTATCCTTTTTGCTCTAATGAATATCCTATGAAGATACATTTTTCTGACTTTGGCTCCATCTTTGTCCTTAGTTCTTGACGAATGTGAACATAACACACACATCCAAAAACTTTGAGATGTGTAGGGTTAGGTTTCTTACCGGAATAGACCTCCTTGGGAGCTAAATTATGCACTCTAGCTGTTGTGCACTTGTTCATCAAATAAACAGCCATACTAGCTGCTTTCGCCCAATAGTTTAGTGGGACCTTCATATCGTTGGGCATGCATCTTGCAACTTTTATGATATGTCTATTTTCCCTTTCAGCAATTCCATTTTGCTCAGGCGTGTACCTATATGTAAATTGTCATTTGATGCCATTTTCATAAAGAAAATCAGCATATTCTTTCAAAAAATATTCTCCTCCTCCATCAGACCTCAAGGTCTTTATGTAACATCCTGTTTCCTTTTCTACTTTAAATCTCTTGAACATAGAGAACACATCTGATTTTTGTTTTATGCAGAACATCCATACTTTTCTTGAATGATCATCAATAAAAGTGACAAAATATCTATTACTAGCCATCGATGGTTGTTGTGATGGTCCCCATACATCCATGTGTATCAAGTTGAGGACATTCCTTGCCACATAGTTGCTCTTCTTGAATGGTTGTTGAGTTTGCTTTCCTAGTTGGCATGCTTCACAAAACTCATGCAGTCTAGCATCATTGAATCTTGGAAGACCTCTTACCACTTCATGGTTGCTCATGTCCTTGAGCTTGGGAATGTTGATATGCCCAAACCTTTTGTGCCACAAATCAATTTCAGCAATCCTCTTATTCCAAACTGAATATACATCACCTTTCCATGTGGTTGTTGATGTCCAAAGTGAACATCCTACCTTCTTTCCTTCCTTGAGCAACAACCTAAAATCAAATTCTTTGCAATAGTAGGAACATGAAGAACGTCGGTCAATACCTTCTTATATCCAAGCTTGATTTCTCCAACATGCTCAATTGTGTGTTGAGTTTCATCATCGGTTTCCACACATCCTTTTCCACTTGGAGCTTGTAGATTTGTGAACAAATCTCCTTGGCATGTCATATGATTACTGCAACTTGAATCTATAAACCATTTTTGGTAATCACTTCTCGGGCTATTGTACTCATGCTTCATGGAAAGCATGGTTTGCTTGTCTCCTTCACTTGATGTACTTGCATAGTTATTTTGGCTCCTTTGGTTGCCTCCATTGAGGCTTCCATTCTTTTTCCATCAATCATTTCCATAATATCCTACTTTACCACAATGATAACATGTTATACCTTTATGAGGATTGTATGAACCTCGACCTCTTCCTCTATTTCTTCCTTGACCTCTTCCATATGTGTTGTCATTTGAGTCTTGCTTGTTGTCCTCCGAGTTGTGTTGGCTGGAATTTGTGTTGTTGTAGCTTCTTCCTCTTCCTCTCAAGCCTCCTCTTGAGTTCCTTCCTCTACCTTGACCTGCATATAACATTTGGCTATGGTTGTCCTTACCTTTGTTGTCTTCTCCTTGTTAAGTAGCCTCTTCAACCACAAGATTTGGTATAATCTCATCAAATGTTGGTAGAGGATCTCTATAAAGAATGTTTGTGATGAGGGGCTTCTAGTTCTCTTCACTCCTCAAGCCATTGAGAGATGTTTGTACAATGTCTTCCTCTTCTATCTTGCATCCAACTGATGTTCGCTTATCTAAAAGCTTCTTTATCTTTAACATATACTCACTAATGCTTTGGTTTGAGCTTTTCTTCATGTTGTTGAGCTCGTTCTTGAGTTGCATCTTTCAAAAGACCTTGTTGAGGTAGCATACACCTTCTCCAATGCTTTCCAAACTTCCTCAATTGTCTTTAGGCTTTGCACATGACCAATCATAGTGTTAGAAATAACTTGTGAAATAAGGAACATCACCCTTCGATTCCTCTCTTCCCAGTCTACAAATTGCCTCCTTTGTGCTGGAGTAATGTTGGGATCTTGAAGGTCCACTGGTTGTGGATCATCTCCAGTAACTAGACTCCATAAACCTTTAGCTTTAAGGTAATTTTTCATTCTATACCTCCAAGACTGAGAATTATCTTTATCTAACTTCTCATCTTGTTGTCCTAAATCAGCCATTGAAAACTTCCAAGTTTGAAGTTTACCTCAAATATGTTGTGGTAATCTTTCTTGAATTTACGAAACTCCCGCTTGATTTGTAGCTTCTCCTTTGCTTTACTTCAGTTCCAATGCTTTGAATCTTCAAGATCCAATGCTTTATTGTTGAGCTCTGATACCAACTGTTGGAGAATTCCTCTCCTATGCGCATCGAAAAGTGTAGAAGTCCTTCTCAAGATTAAGACTTTTACCTACAACTGAGCCTTAGAATGAAAACTGGTATCAATTGAAGAATAGAATGAGCTTGAGCCTTTGCTCAATCAAACTAGACACTATTAGCTTTCAAATGAGCTATCGAACACTCAATTTGGAGTAGTTTTGGTTTGGAAATTCCTTGCCTCAAAACATGCTGCCTGTCCACTCAGTTAGGCTGAAAACTAGACTTCACTAAAAATGAATAACTCACAGAACATGGTGAATCTCAAAAAACTATTTTAGATAGAGGAAGTGCACAAGATAAAATTTCCAAGGAATACTTAAAATCTAAAAATGGATGCATACATTGAGAGATATGACTTTTGCAATCAAGCTACCCAGAAATTACTATGCGGCAAGACACAGTCTATGAGAGTGTAGAAAAACGAAATGATTGAAACCAAATGAACTACCTACAAGGGGACTTCAGCACCTTCTTCCTCTATTTTTGAGTGTCCTCCTTGCTTGTTTTATAGCCAAGTGACCACAAGCTCTCATGATGAGTTTGAGAGCTCTTCTCCATAACTCCTCCGCTACTTTGAGCAGCCACTTCTCTTTCGGTTCAATTTTTGGATTTGATTCTCTTTTGATTGATTCTCTTTTGGCCTCCACTACTTGCTAAAGTAAATGCTTTCATTTTCCATTTTTGTATTTGCCCTCGTTTTGAAGAAAATCCTTTTTGTGAAATATATATGATCTTGCTTCTTTGTTTTTAGCAACATATGGCATGGGTTCAAGTCCTCTGCAGCGCAAACACATCGATGACCTATAGCTCTCATACGAGTGTCATGAGCTTCTATCGTGAATCCTTCTTTTGGCTAGTGTTTTGAGTTTCTATCACAAATCCTTGCTTGTATCACGAATCCTTCTTTTGGCTGTTGTACGCTTCTGCTGCTTGATCTTACATAGAGATACCATTGTTGGTTCCATCTGCCAACCACATCCGAACTCTCGTTAATCTTCTCATAAGATATTATTTTGAGAGATCCTACTCTCTCCTCTTCTCCTACCTTTGCACTAAGGGAATGCATCTACATGATGCCATGTGGCAATGCATGCCATATCCTCTAAGAGGTGTGATCATGCAACACCCATGATATGAAAGAAGTCTTTCTTGAGAGTTCACTTGTGTAGACTGCTCTAAATGGTCTTCCCAATTCATATCAAATTTTTGCTCCTGCTCTTCATTTGACGATGAAAGGCAATCCAAGTGCCTTAACATTTGAGGAGTTAAATCTCTGTTCTATTGTAGGAAGATTAGTCTAGGCAAAACAGGTCCATTATGCATGTTGTAGATCAAGCTTTCATGGCTAGTTAGAAGGGCAAAGGTTAATGGATCTCTTCTAATAGTAAGCAAAAATCTACTAATTCTGCACAAAGAAGGATGATAGAGATGAGAAAAAAACAAAAAAGCAGAATTTTTTTTTGCAAATACTATAAAGCAAATGATCATGTCATGAAGAGTTGTCCCAAAAATGGTTGCAAAAGAGGCAAAGAAGAAAGAGGCTGGAATGGTTGTCATAGAGGAATCTTGTACAAAATGAATAATGGGCATTTACTATTGTTTGCAGTTTTGACCCATCTTCTCATGAGTAGCGTATGTCTATAATAGACTCGGATGTTTGGTACTTTGATAGTGGGGCAACCAAACATATTATCTCAGAGTGTAGTTTCTTCACCTCACTGGAGCCTGTCTCTACAAGGAATACTCTCACATGCACCAACAAATCCTCTTATCCTATCATGGGAGTTGGTAAGATGATTCTGACTACTCCTGATGATACTTCTTTTACATTGTTAGATGCTTTATTTGTGCCAGGGATCAAGAAGAATATATTATCAATTTCAGCTTTAGCCAAGGTTGGCTTGGTTGTGAAAATTGTTGATGACAGATATAGAGTTCATGATTTGTCAAATGGCGATGTCATTATTGCTTTTGGAATTTTATGTTGTGGGTTGTATAAGCTCATTGACTATGAGAAATCTGTGAATGATTCAGCATGTGCACTACATGATTCTCAGACTTTGTCAGATGCAAAGCTTTGGCATGCATGCTTTGGTCATCTGAATTTCACTAGTTTGCTATGCCTATAGAAATCTGAAATGGTGTCATCTTTCCCCAAACTTGAGACACCTAGTAAACATGTATGTGAAGGCTCTATTTTGGGAAAAATGTAGCATTCCTCCTTCCCAAAAGATGGTTCAGTTTGAGTTACTAAAAAATTGCAGCTTGTTCACAGTGGTGTCTGTGGTCCTATGCAGACACCCTCTTTTGGGAACTATCTTTACTTTGTGACTTTCATCGATGGTTTTTCTAGGCATGCATGGGTATATCCATTGAAAGCAAAGTGCAAAGTGTTTATGTGCTTCAAATAGTTTTTGGTTTTGGCTGAAAATATGTCAGCATGTAAAATGGGCAATCTCCATTCTGATTGAGGGGGAGAATATATGTCTTCTGACTTTAATGCATTTTTGGCTAAATGTGGGATAAAACATTAGTGTATAGTGCCATATACACCTCAATAGAATGGAGTTGCTGAATGGAATAACATGTCACTCATGGAGATGGCGAGGTGTGTGGTCAAAAGTCAGACTTTACCACATACGTTCTGGCTTGAGGATGTCATGTGTGCAACATATGTACTTAACGTGTCCACTAAAGCATTGTAGTCTATCACTCCATATGAGGCTTGGCATGGTCGCAAGCCATCTCTTGCTCACCTGCATGTTTTTGGGTGTCTGGGATATGCATTAGTGCCTCAACAAAAACCCAAGAAATCGGATGATAATGTAGTGAAATGTATTTTTGTTGGGTATAGTTCTAAAAGCAAAGGCTATCGTTTGTATCATCCACAGACTAAATGCATTTTGGTTAGCCGTGATGTTGCTTTTGTGGAAGATGCTATCTAGCCATTACTTTCATGTACTAAGGAGATAATAGTTAGCTCCAGACATGTACAACACTTTGTTGCCTCTTTTTACAGGTGGAAAGTCTAGAGCTGGTCCTAATGAGGCAACTTCTCAGCCTTCACAAGTTTCATGTGATGATGCACATCATTTCATTTCTGATGTAGATTGCACTTGTTGATGAGAGAGGTGATATTGAGGAGGCAAAAACTATGCCAAAATGGCTAGTGCAAAGTTTGCGTGATAGCAAATTAGATGTAGCTCTATCATATTATATTCGTTCAGGCTTTGATAGTGTCTCTATTGCATCAAATTGCTATGCTATGGTTGCCTGTAGTCTTTGTGATGATTGTGAGCCTGCTTCATTTGATGAAACACAAAATTATGAAAATTGGATATGCAATCAGAATATGATGCTATGATGAAAAATGGTATGTGGCCTTTATGTGACTTGCCTCATGGCAAGAAGTCCATTGGCACTAAGTAGGTATACAAGCTAAAGTGTAAGACTGATGGAACATTTGACAGGTATAAGGCTAGGCTTGTTGCAAAGGGTTATGCAAAGAGGCATTGATTTTGATGAGACCTTTGCATCTACATGCCGAATGACTATTGTTCATAGCATCTGTGCACTTGCACCTCATCATGGTTGGAATCTATATCAGTTGGACATTAAAACTACATTTCTGAATGATGACTTGCATGAAGAAGTGTATGTTTTTTAGCCCTGTGGCTTTGTGCAGAAAGGGCATGAAAACCAAGTGTGCAGATTGAAAAAGGCATTATATGGTTTGAAGCAAGCACCACATGCTTGGTATGAAAAGATACATGCCTATCTGATTGCACATGGTTTTGAGAACAATCCAATGTAAAAGCACCTTATATGTTAAGCGTGCAAATGATGTGCTTATGATCATTGTTGTGTATGTTGATGACATGATTCTCACTGGTCCTCATGAGAAGCATACTGCTAATTTTAAGACTCATTTGAGCTCATTTATGGGGTGCACAAGTAATGAAAGATTCAGTGATATGCGACCTCTTTTGGGTGCTCCTAATGAATAGATCATTCTATGAGGAACATGCATAATTAGGTGGAGCAAAATATTCAGAGATAACTTCTCGTGCATTCAGGCAAGAAAGAAGTTTTAGAGCTCTATGTTGAGAAAGTTCTATACCAGAAGACAAAGAGAGCACTGATAGCCTGGAGAAACTAGTGGCCGACCTGTCCAATATGGCAAAAGCAACAGTGATGTTCTCAAAGCTTAATGAAGTTGCTATTCAAAGCTTGAGACTATGCTCACATAATCGTGTGAAGAATGAAGGGTACTGGTTCAAATAGAGAGCACGAATAAGAGGGAAGCTTCAAATTTCTAGCTAGACACACAGAGTTGCATGCATTTTCGCAGAGTTAGAAGGGAAGAGAAAGCAAAGAACTTCCCTCCACATGCATTGGTTGATGTGTATCCTACACACTTACTCATCATAGCTTGAGAAGGCTCCCACACACAACAAATGGCTCTGTTGAAAACTATTGATATATTTAGTTAGTGATGTGTGTGAACACACTAGGACTACGGAGGCACTTTTTTCCCTTTTTAGGAGGTTTTTCCCCCAACTTGTATATATGCCTATAGCCCTAAGGGGTTACTTATTTTTTTACATTCTAGTAGTAATACATTCAGTATTGTGTGTTCTGCTTCAAGCTTCTTCTTCTTCCTTGTGCTATTCACGTGCTTCTGCAGACATCTAACTCCAACAATTGGTATAAGAGTAGGTCGCCGCTCCAGTTAGGGCATCATCTAGACCTCTTTGATCATAGTCTCAGAATTGCATGAAATTTTGTGAGCATACTTAGGGTGTTTCAGAGATCAAAACAGCTTCGCACTGTAGTGCCGATATAAAAATATGAGCTCGTTTCAGCCTCCGAATGCACTATCATAACACTTGTGCATGCTATTTTGTCTTTTTGTGCCAAAGATATATACATGTTTTGGTTTTCCAGTATAAGCATCTCGAAGTCTGCTACATGTCTAACAGAACTCGTTTGGGTAGTTCTGTTCAACTTTTTCAGATACAATCAGTGATATGTGGACTCTTCAGTGATATGCGGACTCTTCTGGGTGCTCCTAATGAAATATATCATTCTATGAGGAACATGCATAATCAGGTGGAGCGAAATATTCAAAGATAACTTCTCATGCACTCAGGCAAGAAAGAAGTTTTAGAGCTCTATGTTGAGAGAGTTCTATACCAGAAGACAGAGAGAGCACCAATAGCTTGGAGAAACCAGTGGTCGACCTGTCCAATATGGCAAAATCAATAGTGCTGTTCTCAAATCTTAATGAAGTTGCTATTCAAAGCTTGAGACTGTGCTCACATAATCACCTGAAGAATGAAGGGTGCTGGCTCGAACAGAAAGCACGGATAAGAGGGAAGCTTCAACTTTCTAGCTACACACATAGTTGCATGCATTTACGTAGAGTTTGAAGGGAAGAGCAAGTAAAGAAATTCCATCCACATGCACTGTTGATAGCTGTTGATATATTTAGGCTCCCACACACAGCAAATGGCTCTGTTGATAGCTGTTGATATATTTAGGTAGTGATGTGTGTGAACACACTAGGACTATTGGGGCACTTTTTTCCCTCTTTAGGAGGTTTTTTCCCCCTGGTTTGTATATAGGCCTATAGCCCTAACACGTTACTTATCTTTTTACATTCTAATGGTAATACATTCAGTATTGTGTATTGTGCTCCAAGCTTCTTCTTCTTCCTTGTGCTGTTCACGTGCTTTGGCATACGTCTAACTCCAACAATTGGTATCAGAGCAGGTCATCGCTTCATCTAGGATGTCATCTACACCTCTCCGATCGTAGTCTCAGAATCGCATGAAATTTGGTGAGCATACTCAGGGCGTTTCAGAGATCAAAAAAACTTCGCATTGTGGTGCCGAAATCATGCTCTGAGCTCGTTTCAACCTCCGAACACACTATCATAGTGCTTGTGTAGGCTATTTCATCTTTTTGTGCCAAAGATATATACAGGTTTTGGTTCACTAGTATAAGCGTCTCAAAGTCCGCTACATGTCTAGCAAAACTCGTTTGGGTAGTTCTGTTCAACTTTTTTAGATACAATCAGTGATATGCAGACTCTTTGGTGATATGCAGACTCTTTTGTGTGCTCCTGAATAGATCATTCTATGAGGAACACACATAAGTGGAGCAAAATATTTAGTGATAACTTCTCGTGCACTCAGGCAAGAAAGAAGTTTTAGAGCTCTATGTTGAGAGAGTCCTATACCAGAAGATAGAGAGAGCACCGATAGCCTAGAGAAACCAGTGGCCGACCTGTCCAATATGGAAAAAGCAACAATGGTGCTCTCAAAGCTTAATGAAGTTGCTATTCAAAGCTTGAGACTATGCTCACATAATTGCTTGAAGAAGGAAGGGTGTTGGCTTGAATAGAGAGCGCGAATAAGAGGGAAGCCTCAACTTTCTAGCTACACACACAGAGTTGCATGCATTTACGTAGAGTTAGAAGGTAAGAGAAAACAAAGAACTTCCCTCCACATGCACTGGATGATGTGTATCTTGCACACCTACTGATCATAGCTTGAGAAGGCTCCCACACACAACAAATGGCTCTGTTGACAATTGTTGATATATTTAGGTAGTGATGTGTGTGAACACACTAGGACTCCCATGGCACTTTTTTCCCTCTTTAGGAGGTTTTTTCCCCCCGACTTGTATATATGCCTATAGCCCTAATGGGTTACTTATCTTTTTACATTCTAGTGGTAATACATTCAGTATTGTGTGTTGTGCTCCAAGCTTCTTCTTCTTCCTTGTGTTGTTCACGTGCTTCTGTAGATGTCTAACTCCAACAATTGGTATCAGAGCAGGTCGTCGCTTCATCTAGGGCATTGTCTACACCTCTCCAATCACAATCTCAGAATGGCATGAAATTTGGTGAGCATACTCAAAGTGTCAAAATAGCTTCGTACTATGCTTCCGAAATCACAAGTTGAGCTCGTTTCGGCATCCGAATGCACTATCACAGCGCTTGTGTAGGCTATTTCGTCTTTTTGTGCCAAAGATATATACAAGTTTTGATTCGCCAGTATAAGCATCTCAAAGTCTGCTACATGTCTAGCAAAACGTGTTTGGGTAGTTATGTCCAACTTTTTTAGATCAGATCATTTTTTTGCATCAGGGTATTTTAGTCAGTGGCCATGGCTGAAAGCAGTGATGTATTTTGTATGTTGGCTGTTGAGGATAAGTTGGATAGTACAAATTACCCATTGTGGGCTTATATGATGCATCATGTATTGGTTGCAAAAGGAGTAGGGAATATTGTGCAGGGTGTTGAAATACATCCTCTTACACCTACAAAAGTAGGTATTGCAAATACAGGTACTGAAGCTAATGCAGATAACATCGAAGATGGTGATATTACGCAAATTCTTGTTTGTACTACGGCTTCTATTGCACCTACTATAGAGCAAATTCATTGGGATGGCAGAGATGCTTAGGCACATGCATTGATAGCCTCGTCTGTCAAACATGCCATTATCCCTCACATTTGATCTTGCAGAATAGCTAAGGATTCTTGGGATACACTTACCACATTGTCCCAGGCTAGGAATGAGGCTCATGTTGCTTACCTGCGAAAACAATTGGAGAGTGAGCACATGAATGAAGGTGATTCTATGGAAAATTTTTTGACAAAGATCAAGGATTTGAAGGAACAATTGATCTCTGCTAATGAAGTCCTTCCTAACAGTTCACTTCTGCAGACTGTTCTAAATGGTCTTCCTGACTCATATCAGAGTTTTGATTCTACTCTTCGTTTGATGATGAAAGGCAATCCAAATGCTTTAAGATTTGAGGAGTTAGTTTCTGTTCTATTGTAGGAAGATCAGTCTAGGAAGAACATGTTTATTATGCATGTTGGGGATCAAGCTTTCTTGGCTAGTCAAAAGGGCAAAGGAAAATGGAGCTCTTCTGCTAATAAGCAAAAATCTGCTAATTTTGCACAATCGAAGAAGGAAGAAAATGATGAGAAGAAATCAGAAAAACAAAATTTTTTTGCAAATAATGTAAAGCAAATTATCATGTCATTAAGAGTTGTCCAAAACTGGCTGCAGAAGAGGCAAAGAAGAAAGAGGCTAGAATGGTTGTTGTAGAGGCCCTACACCGAAAACAGAGTTTGCTAATTTTGTGCAGGATGAAGAATGGGTGTTTACTATTGTTTGCAGTCTTGACACATCTTCTCATGAGCAGTGCATGTTTGCAGTAGACTCAGATGTTTGGTACTTTGATAGTGGGATGACCAAACATATTACCTCACAACATAGTTTCTTCTCTTCACTCGAGCCTGCCCCTACAGGGAATACTGTTATATGTGCCAATAACTTCTCTTATCCTGTTATGGGAGTTGGTAAGATCATTCTGAGTACTACTGATGGTAGTTCTTTTACATTGTCAGATGCTTTATTTGTGCCAGGGATCAAGAAGAATCTGTTATCAGTTTTGGCTTTAGCCAAGATCAGTTTGGTTGTGAAATTTGTTGATAACAAATGTATAGTTCATGATCTGTCAAAGGGCGATGTGATTATTGCTTCTGACATTTTATCTCGTGGGTTGTATAAGCTCATAGATTATGAAAAATCTATGAAGGATTCAACATGTGCACTACATGATTCTCAAGCTATGTCAGATGCAAAGCTTTGGCATGCATGCTTTGGTAATTTGAATTTTGCTAGTTTGCTATGCCTGCTAAAATTTGAAATGGTGTCCTCTTTGCCCAAACTTGAGGCACCCGGTAAACATGTTTGTGAAGGCTGTATTTTGGGCAAAATGCAACATTCATCCTTCCCAAAAGATGGTTCAATTTGGGCTACTCAGAAATTGCAACTTGTACATGGTGATGTCTGTGGGCCTACACAAATGCCTTCTTTTGGAAACTATCTTTACTTCGTGACTTTCATTGATGATTTTTCGAGCCATGCATGGGTATATCCACTCAACGCAAAGTCCGATTTGCATGCCTCATTTGAGATGTCTGATTTAGGGCATTTGCATCATTATTTGGGCATTCAATTTATGCAAGTTGATGGTGGAATGGCTTTGTATCAAGAAACGAAATATATTGACACATTAGTGCAACGTTTTGGCCTTGAAGACTGTAAGCCTATTGCCACTCCTATGGAGACAAGTTTATGAGTGAGTCTTCATGATGCTGGAGATGCATTTGATGCTATTCTCTATCAGCAGGCTATTGGATGCTTGATTTACTTATGCATTACTCGGCCAGATATTTAGTTTGCTGTCTCATAGATGAGCATATTTATGCATTGCCCAGATGTCAAGCATTGGCAGGCGGTTAGCGCATCTTTTGCTACTTGAGTGGTACCTGGCTCCTTGGATTGTTTTATCTCAAGGGGGGATCACTACCGCCATATTTGCATGCTTTTTCTGACAGTGATTGGGCTAGTTGCTATGACACTCGTGTTTCACTAGTGGTTTTTGCTTCATGCTTGGTAGTTCATCTTGGCTGAGCAAGAAGCAGCCTACTGTGGCCAATTCCAATTGTGAGGCTAAGTATAGGGAAGCTTACACAATGACTGTTGAGTGTGTGTGGCTCAGATGCCTTATGGCTGATTTGGGTGTTGGTCAGTCTTCCTGCCACCATCATCTTCACTGACAATCAGAGTGCATTGGCAGTTGCGAGGAACCCTGTGTTCCATGCTTGCACTAAGCACATTGAGGTGCATTATCATTATGTCAAGGAGAGGTTCTCTACTGGAGAGATCAGTTTGGCATATGTGCCCACGCAGGAAAACATTGCAAAACTTTTCACGAAGGCTCTACCTAGGGAGAAGTTTGAAGCTTTCCACAAAGCTTTGGGTTTACTTCCTTTTGTGGATTGATTCCGTATAGCTTGGCACTTCCTTATACATGAGTGCCAACTCCTTGTTCACCGCATCACTCCTAGGGGGGATTTGTTGATATATTTAGGTAGTGATGTGTGTGAACACACTAGGATTGCTGGGGCATTTTTTTCCCTCTTTAGGAGGTTTTTCCCCCCAGCTTGTATATATGCCTATAGCCCTAACATGTTACTTATCTTTTTACATTCTAGTGGTAATACATTCAGTATTGTGTGTTGTGCTCCAAGCTTCTTCTTCTTCCTTGTGCTGTTTGCATGCTTCCATAGACGTCTAACTCCAACAACAACCACACAATACATAGCATAATAGAGCTGAATCAAAGGCATCTGTTTCTATGGTAGGTGATGAACTGTCGTGCTCCCTCCATGACCAAAGGTGATGAATAGGCATGAGCGTTTTCTCTATTCGGATGTGGGCTCACAAATTTGGTAGATTATCTATCTAGATCTGGCAGAATCTTGTGACATAAGCACTTATGAAATCACAAATCAAACTTTGTATGCGCCAAAACTCACTAGATTCAACATATGCACCAAAACTCACTAGATTCAACATATCTCTTGTGTTGTCAATGAATGGAGGATTCTCACATTTTATTATATTTGAGGTAAATCTGCGCAACTGACTGATATGCCCGATGAAGTTGCTCTTGAAAGTTTAAAGAACCATTATTTTTAAGTTTTTACTAGAACTTGGAAAAAAGAGAAGTGCGCTCTTTCTTTTTGTTTTCCATCATATGCAGAAATCCATTAGTATAAACATGGTGATTTGAATATAAGAAGAAAGTGGAGAAATAATAAGATTTTCAAGTACATTCTATGGAATAACATTCAAATTATGGATTGAACAATAGTTCCACTCTTGTAAACACCAAACATAGCTCTATTGTAAAGGGATTAGACACCACCATGGATGACTATCATGATAGGAGCTTCCCTATGAGCTATACATTTCATTATTGTAAATGATGCTCAAATGCATCAATGAACATTTGTAAAGGGACTATACACTGCTCTTTAAAAGAGTAAGACCTTTCCTATGGCTTGAACACATGCCACTCAAAACTGAAGGCCACACTCAAAATCGACAAGGAGTCCATAAGAAGAGAACCCTGCCAAAGATCCCATCAATGGATCCCATGAAGACTACAACAACAAAAAAGGACAATGCTCAAAAGATGGCAAATGGTTCCATAAGCACTACCTACCCCATGATGTAAACCCGCTTGTATGTATAGGGATCCCATATGTCCTTAGATCCCAAAAACCACTTGGATCCCAAATGTCCAAGTATATGTCTTGGGATCCCATATGTCCCAAGATCTTTGGGATGCCATATGTCCCAGACACCATGGATCCCATATGTCCATGGAACTAAAAACCAAGGGATGCCATATGTCCCACACTTGGATGCCATATGTTCAAGATATGTCTAAGGATCCCATATGTCCTTAGATCCGAAAAACCAATGGGCTAAGTGATCCCATATGTCACTAGTTCCCTACATTACAAACAAAAAGGTCATCACATGGAGGGGGGTGTTGAGAGTTCCATGCTCCACCCTTTTGTCAAAGTTTACATTTATTCTCATGCAAGCACATTTATCCCACATCCAAGGGAATTCTCCCAAACTCCATATAAGCAAGGCCTCCCTTCACTCCTCACAAGCCATTCACTCAAGCTCATGGCAAGAGTGCCCTCACTCTCCTCATGGAGTCTCCATGCTCATAGAGCATTGTTTGTAAGTTCATTTCTATTAATTTAGTTCATCACGTTTTCTTATCTTTTCTTTCTACCTCCATAGCTTGGTAGGATGGTGTTGGATAGTAGACTAGGAGTAGTGCTTTGTTATTTCAACAATAAAGAGTTGAATTGAACTTGCTGCAAAGGAGGGAAATAATAAAGAAGTAGGATCTCCAAGCTTCTAACTAAGTACAAAGTGGTGGAGAGACCCTCCATATATAGAGTGGGAGGAGGCTCTCCAAAGTACATCACATGTGGGATAATTTGCAAGGGACCCAAATATAATGACATACAACTAAAATATAAGAATTAGTGTCTCTTAGATACAAAATGGAGATGCACTCATATGGATACATATGAAAATAAAGTGGACGAAATCATGTCATCAACATCCCCTATGTAGCCCCATTTTGGTAGAAGCAAATGGCAAGATACCCAAATACAATGAGATACAATTAAAATAATAAGTAATAGAATGTCTCCTAGATATGAAATGGATATGCACTCATACTGATACAAATGAAAATAAAGTGGATGAACTCATGTCATCAACACCCCTTATGTAGCTCCGTTTTGGAGAAATCGAATGCTGTAGAGGTCCACCAAGCGTTGGAGCAAAACTAGAGGTAGATACTTTGTGAACATGATTGTCACGTTCTCTTGAGAGGTACAATACTCTAGAGTAATCTCCTTTGATAGGATCTTCTCTTGGATGAATGGCACTGGATTTTGATGTGCTTGGTAAGAGCATGGAACACTGGATTCTTGGTGATGGTCAAGGTTGACTCATTGTCGATGCAGATGCATGTAGGTGTATCCTACAAAATACCAATGTCAGATAATAAACATCAAAGCCATATGGCCTCACATGTTGCAAAGATGGATGCTCACTACTCCAATTCAGTAGATGATAGATCAGTTATAGGTTGCTTGTTACTTGCCAAGAGATAGGTCTTGAGAAAAGCAAGAATATGTATCCATAAGTAGACCATTAGGATCACCAACCCAATCTAAATATGAATATCATGTGAGATCAATGCACCCTTTGTACTAGTGGATCATGTTGTTCCTTTGATTATGGTATGGTATAAAAACCACAAAATCACTCAAGTGTTAATTGATGGAGGCTCTGGTGTGAATATTGTGATAGCCGCCCTTTGTAAACGGTTAGGATGGACTCAGATTGAACCTGTTCAGTTTTTTGTGAGGATGGCGGATCAGTCCAGGGTCTATCCAGTGGGTTTGGTATGTGACATACCCATTACTCTTCAGGGAGGCGGTGTTCAAAATGACTTTTGTTGTTCTCGAATTACCTAACTCAACTCTGGACTACAACTTGCTATTCGGGAGGCCTTGGCTGAAACAAGCCAAAGTATTGCAGGACTGGTCAGCACACGAACTTATTTTCAAAAGTAACCACCGGAAGTATGTAGTTCCGTTGGATAAGATGAAGCCATGCGGCATCCATGCTCGACCCTACGTAGCCGAACCTGTGCATATGTTGGATGGACTTTCAGATGATGAAGAAAAAGCTTTTCTCAATGCTAACCAGGATTTGATTGTCTTGGGAATAGTCGACTTACAAGCGGTTGCAGACAATTGGAATCCGGTCGTCTGCTCGGTAGTTTGGGTTACAAAAGAAGGGGAACTAGCTATGGATCAAGCTTTGAATGCCCAGATTTTCCACCATTTATTCCAGTCACTTGAGGATATACCCATGCCATGGCAGTTTTATGTACCAGAAGATCAACTTGTCACCTACGATTTGGGAAATGAGGCGGCCGGTCAAGATTAAGGCGGGGTTACCGGAAACTTTTCAACATGAGCTACTATAGTTGTTGACTGAATTCCAAGATGTATTTGCATGGGAATATTGAGATATGAAGGGGTTGGACCCTCGCATCTATCAACACCATGTGATGCTCAAGCTGGATGCATGCCCAATCAAGCAACCCAGTTACCGCATGAACCCAAATTATGCTGCTCAAGTGAAAGCTGAATTGGATTGCTTGCTGAAAGTAGGTTTCATCGTTCCCATTGAGCATGCAAAATGGATTTCACCTATTGTTATCGTCCCAAAGAAAAATAAGCAGTTATGTATCTGTGTGGATTACTAGAAACTAAATGCGACAACCGTACCGGATCCCTTCCCACTTCCATTTTTGGACACAATGCTAGATGATGTTGCCAAACGAGAAATGTATTCCTTTTTGGATGGTTACAGTGGCTATAATCAGGTGCGCATAACTGAAATGGACATACCAAAGACAACGTTTATTACAAATTGGGGTGTATATGCATGTACGGTGATGTGGTTCGGTCTTTGCAACACTCCTAGAGTGATACATCGGCTCATCTTTACCACCTACGGTGCTGCTTCTCTAAGTGTCGAGAGTTTCGGTTGTGTTTAATCCCAACAAGTCAGTCTTTTTGATTTCTTGTGGCAAGTTGCTTGGTCATATTATTTCAAAGCAAGGCATTCAGGTGGATCCAGATAAAGTGCAGGCCGTGTTACATGCACCTACCCCTACAACACCAAAGGAAGTTATGCGATTCCTTGGCCAAATACGCTGGCATGGGCGGCATCTTCGATGGCTCGTACATTTATCCATACCCTTGAATCTGTTTCTCACTAGTAATCCCTGACAGTTCGTGTGGATTGAGGAGTGCCAAATTGCTTTTGATCGACTGAAAATACTTTTAACTCAGGCTCCTATACTGCAAGCACCAAACTGGCAGCTTTCATTTCATGTCTTTGTGTATGCATCGGATAATGCCATCGGTAGTGTGGTTCCGTCCTGTCTATTATGCTAGCCGACAATTAGCAGCTGTTGAACGAAATTATTCCATCACGGAGCGCGAATGTCTGGGCTTGGTTTATTCAGTGAAGAAATTTTGGCACTACTTACTGAGACTCCAATTTACCTTCCATGTGGATCATGCTGCTCTGGTTTATCTTGTTCGCCAACAACATTTAGGGGGCAGATTAACCACATAGGTGTTGTTACTACAAGAATTTGATTATGTGGTAGTACATCATCCAGGGTCAGCCCATGCATTGGCTGATTTCTTATCTCGGCTTGATTCCGGTGAACTTCCCGGTGGCATTGATGATACTACCCCTGCTATCTATGCGACTGATTCTGTCCAAGATGATGGTCAGGAGCTCCTGATGGCACCTTCATATTATGATAATCTTCTGACCTTCCTCACCAGTGGAAGCCCCCCGACTAATACTTCTACTTCGGTTCGTCATAAATTGGCAATGTATAGTTGGTGGTTCAAGATCATTGTAGGACAATTGTATTACCTGGATCCTTCTGGTGCATTTTTACGATGTATTCCACCCCATGAAGTTCCTTCCGTTATTGACATGGCCCATTCTACTCCTTTCGGTGGTCATTTTTCGATCCATCTTACTTACCGGAAAATTTTGCATAGTGGCTTATGGTGGCCCACTATGCAGCGTGATATTGCTACTTCTATTAAAACGTGTGATGCATGCCAACGATCGGGACAACCTTTACAACGGCATCATTTTCCATTGCATCCTGTTGCTCCCCTGGAACCTTTTCAAAAGTGGGGATTGGATTTCATTAGTCCCATTACACCTCCGGCTACGATCACTAATCATCGATATACACTTGTACATATTATCTACTTGGTGGGCAGAAGCTTTGGCTTTACGGTCCACCACTGCGTCAGTGGTGGTTAAATGTTTGATGACTGATGTGTTCCCTCGGTTCGGTCTTCCCTTAGAGATTGTTTCGGATCAGGGCACATATTTTGTTAATTCCTTACTGTAAGCGCTTACTCGCACCCTACAGATTGTTCATAAATTTAGCTCTCCATATTATCCTCATGCTAATGGTCTTGTTGAAAGTACCAATAAAACCTTACTTAACATGCTCAAGAAATTAGTTTTGGAATGTCCGGAGCATTGGGATCAATTCCTTCCTTCAGTCCTGTGGGCATACCGCACTACATACAAAGTGGCTACAAGGAATACGCCTTTTAAATTGGCATATGGGCTGGAGGCCATTGCACCCATGGAGTTGGTGATACCTAGCCTCTGAGTGGCACTAGAACATAATCTCTTATCAGAGGAATCCTTTCCTTTCCGGTTGGATGTGTTGCGGTCCTTGGACGAATGACGCTGGGAGAGTTTTCTACTACTGCAAGAAGCCAACTGCGACAAGCCAAGACACATGATCGGTTTCTCCGCTGGCCAAAGGACAATTAGTTCTATTCTATAATGCTAAATCTAATCGTTCAGCGGGAAAGTTCAAACTTCGGTGGTTTGGTCCTTATCGTATTTAATCGCAGGTTGGCCCTGCTACGTTTCAGTTATCCACCTTAACTAGTACCCATCTCCCTAAGTCGATCAATGGATCAAAGCTCCATCCCTATTATCCCATGTCTTCTTCATCTTGATGATTTATCGGTATTTTTATTCTCTGTCCAGGTTATACCACTGTTCCGGCTCGATGTCCCTTTCCAGACTGTGCATTCCAATTGATCGACTGATCGTAACATTTTTGTTTTATTACCTAACCATGATTAGCCACTGCCGTATGTGTCTAAGATTCTGTTAATGCGTGCATGTCGTCATTATGTCTGTATATTTCCAACACCAGGTGATGATTATGGTTCTTCCCGCATTTCCATTCAGTGTTTTTACTTAATCACGCTTTTCCCCTCTTTTTTGCTATTGTGTTTTTGTGCGTTTGAGTGTTTTGTGTTCTATCCTATTTTCGTGCTCTCGTGCTCGCCATGGAAGCTTTTGCTAACATTTCTACCTTCCGTGCTGGCCTCGCTCCAGAATTGAGCAGGTTTCTGTGCACTCGTGATCTTTTGGCATTTGCTGAACTACCCTGGCGTTTGGTTGAATGTCATCCTTTCTTTGTGCGAATCATCTCTGCCATTGATGATACTCCTGCTATCAACACTTGCTGGCCACTCGCCTGTCTTAACCCGCGTGTCGTAATCACCCTCAATAGAGTTGCTAAGGGATTCCATCTCCCTCAGGAGGGTAGTGTAGATGGACATCTTTTATCGTTGTCGACCATGAAAGAGCTCTTTCTGCGTCATTCTTCCAACGAATTCGCCATTCTTTGTCGCCCTGAATCGGAGCGCTCTGCACTATAGTTTCTTGTAGCTGCACTTAACCTCCAAAAACACACATACAGGATCTCCCGACCCTTCTATTCTATGATCGATGCTGCTACGCGTGAAGCAATTAATTTTGCTTCATTTTTCTTCTGGCGCATTCATCGGGAATGCCAGGGAGTTTCTCGACAATTGGCAAAGGGTGATATCCCTCGGACACGATTGCCACATCTGCTGATGTTTCTCCTCCCGGCTATTCAGTCTGCGCAACCTCCTCCCCGAAATACACTTCTCTTCCATGAGGAGTCCGTACAAGTGATGGAGGATGATGACGACGATGATCTATTGCAGTTCTTTAAGGGGAATCACCACAAATTGAGCCCCTCCCACAGTAAAGCATAGCCTTCCTCAACAGTTCAATTGCAGGATACCGCCTCTTTTGCTCAGATTATTTCTGCTCCACCATCCCCTAAAGACCAAGTTACTCTCGACACTATCATGGAAGATGTCCATCCTGATGATACGGTCATGCATCCACAGCCTCATCCATAGGAGCCAGCGACTGACACGGTCACAGAAGTTGAACAACTTGCGGAGAAAGCACAACCTGAGGAGGTGACTGCCCAAACGGATGGCTCGCCTATTGTGGTAACCACTCTTTCTTTGCTATCTTCCCCCCAAAACCCACCTCTTCCTCTTTCCCCATCAAAGGTGCCTTTGTCGCCTAGACCTCCTCGCTCACCGTGTCATTCGAGAGCCCATCCTCTCCCTTCCTCCCCTGATTATTCGCCTCCTTCGTCGTCCACCATAGTTTTTGCTAACCCCTCTTGCCCACTCTCCACCTCTATTGTTCCAGATTCATTGGCCCAACTAGCTCAGATAGGTAATTACCTTATTCATCTTTCCACCCATCTCCCCCATCACCTACAAGTCGCCCAACAATCCCTCCGAATGGAGTACCAATCCAAGGTGGATATTCTTGAAGCGGACATCGCACCACTCCAGGAAGAGGTGCTCGCAGCCAAAGCCAAAGCCAGTTCACTACAAGAACAGATTCGAATTCTCCAAGAACAGTTGAATGAGAAGAATGCCATCATCGGAGCTCACGATGATGAGATTAGTAAGCTAACTCAGACAGTAATTGACAAGGAGGACGCCATGACCGCTTTGGGTAATCTCTTAGAGACCACGTGCGCTGACTTGGTGACGGTTGAGCAGAAGGGTCAAGAGATGGCTGAATTAGCCTTACAAGCCGAAACTGTCACAAAAGAGCTCTTCCAAAAAAGCCATTCTTTGGAAGAGGAAATCAGTCACAATATTTAGCTGAAGAAGGATGTTGAAGTCATCCAGAAAGAGAGGCAAGATTTTTATAAAACCATGCAGTTCCAGTCTCAAGAGCTTGAATGCAGAGAGAAACAATTGGGTATTCAGGACGAGTGATTATCGCGCATTGATGCTAAAATTGCTGACATGAAGCTATGAAGTGATGCGGCGCTTGCTAACGACTTCTTTCTTCAAGAAGCTTTTTTGCAGAGTCAAGCCGACACCTTATTTTCCCAAGCAATCGCTTCCAGCTCTGTGCGGACTGATGCACAAGTGTTGAACCGCAAATTTTGAAGGAAATGTTAGACTCCCTCAAGCAGAAAATAACACGAACCTTTAAAATTAGCAAGATCCATGTATATCCAAGGAATCATTGATGATTCCTAAACCTTGTAATTTTCCCCGCTAGCTTCGAGTCCACCGTGCGTGCCAGTGTCAAGCCGTCGGAATATTATTTACAAGAATAATTGTAATTGTAAAGTGGCGCACTAAAAAGGTGTCGCACAAACATTGTATCGCTTTTTCCTAATCAATAGAGTATGCGTAGAAGAGATGACAGATGCGTCGCCAGCCTGTTCCGTCTAGGCGATGATCTGGAGTTGATTCTGTTCTGAAGTTATGTTAATTGCAGAGTTGTCTGTAAGAGTCAGTATTCAGAATTGAAGTGAATTAGGTACTGTGTTAACATTTACTGTGTTGAAGTGAAGTGTGACGTATAACAGTAATAATAAACGAAGAGTGAAAGTTCTGCGTACATAATTACGATGATTGTTAAGAACTGCTATGCACCGAAAGTGTAATTCAATCTTCTGTAATCATTCGGAGTTAATCAATGAAGTTGATTGTCGGAAGTTAAGCAGTGAATTGGGAAAATATATAAAGGGCCTCTAAATTATCAGACCCCTGACCATCCCAAGAACCCGCGAGTAAGTACGTAATAACAATTACCATTTAACAGAAGGAACATAAGCATAGGCTAAACAACCAAATACTTTGCAATGATCTAATGTAGGTTTCTTACCCCACCAAGCTTCATATGGTGTCATACCCTGCAAAGCTTTACATGGTAGCCTATTAACCAAGTATGTGGCTGTATGTACATCCTCAGCCCACAAATAGTTAGGGTAATTCTTCTCTTTCAACATTGACCTTGCAAATTCAACAAGAGTTATGTTTCTCCTTTCTACTAGACCATTTTGTTGAGGAGAGTATCTGCAAGTTACTTCTCTCTTTATACCTGCATTTCACAAATAATCACTGAATTCATTTGAGAAATGCTCTCCCCCTCCATCTGACCTCAACCTCTTCAATTTTTGTCCTGTAACCCCTTTTTGCATATACATGATAGTGTTTAAATGTGCTAAACACTTCTGACTTATTTTTTATCACATGAATAATGATCCACCTAGTAGCATCATCAACATAAATGACATAATATCTTGAAGCATTTATGCTAAAGTCCTTTGAAGGACCCCACACATCTGTATGCACCAATTCAAGTCTTTCTGAATACATGAAACCTTGTTTGTTATGTGATTGCACATGAGCCTTATCTAATTGACATGCTTCACACCTATATGTCATGTGTTGACTTGCAACATTAGGTAATCCAAGTATTGAACCATTGTTAATAATTTCTTTAATACCTCTTTCATTGAAGTGTCCAAGCCTTTTGTGACAAAGATCCAACTCAGATATCTTTTGCTCTCCATATGTGAACAAGGCATTTCCAACATTACCTTGTACCTTCAATGTGAAAAGCCTTCCTTCTTTCTTTCCTGTAACAATTTTCCTATACCCTTGGTTAGGCTCTTCAACATAAACTCCATCATTAGTGAACCTCACCTCATATCCTTTTTCTACAATTTGTCCTACACTAATCAAATTCTTTGGAATTGTAGGAACATACAAAACCTTACTCAAAAGAGTACTTCCATCTTTGGCCTTCACTGATCCAATAGATTTCACCTTGTGCTTTGTATTATCACCTGTTTGAACTGTATGATTAATTACTTTAATCTCCAAATCAGTCATTAAAGCAATGTTCACACTTTAGATGATTGTTACATCTTGAATCAATATAAAACACTCTTTGATCTTCACTTGGGACTTCGCATGTTGCATTCATGATTAGGGTTGAATCTTCCTTTTGATCTGATGCATAATCGTAGTAGGTATTGTTGTAAGATTGGCCTTGAAAGTTTCTTCCACCATTCCTTCCAAACAAGCCTCTACTAGCTCTACCTCTAAAGTTTGCTCTCTAATTTCTTCCACCTCTGCCTCTTTGATTATAATTTTGATTAAAGCTACTTACACTTTGATTATTATGCCAACATTCATGAGCTAGATGATTAGTATTACCACATATCCAACAAGCTTTAACATTATCCTTGTTTTTCCTACCTCTTCCTCTACTTCAGCAACATCCTCTTCCTCTTAGGAAGTTTTCTTGAATTGGAGTACCTTAATGTTCAAATGATTGTTGCTTTCCTTTGATAGCCTTCTTCTTATCCTTGGAATACATTGCTTGACTTGCACTCTTATCAGTATCCCCTTTGATATCATGCTCAAAAGTTAGCATATGTCCTAGCAATTGATTCAAATTAAGAGTGAAATGATCTAATGAAAGTTCAATTGATAGTATGAAAGGATTCCACTTCTCATCTCCTCTTAGAATTGTGAGAATTTGTCTTACCAATTTATCTTCTTCTTCTTGAATGTGGTAAATTCAGCCCATAGTGATGCCTTTCTTGATTTGGTTGTACTCTGAAAATGCTCCTCCAAAGCATTCCATATATCACTTGCACTTTCAAGTCCTCAGATGTGAGGAAGCAAGTAATCATTCACTGCCATATTGATAATGCTCCTTGTTCGAGCATCCTTCTTCATCCAAACCTTCAAATCTCCAAGATCCTCCCTAGTTGGAACACTAGGATCTTTAAATTATGGCTTCTCTTCTTCTCTTGTAATGTATCCCATCAGATCTTTCCTCATAAGATGAGCTTCCATCCTCATAGACTAAGTTGGATAGTTCTCTCTGTCCAATTTCTCAATTTGCAGACTATCTCCAATTCTTTCTTCACCTTTACTAACAAATCCTCAACCTTATTGTTGGAACATCAAGCTTACACTATGCTTGAGGTGGATTTGATCTACATCAAAGGCTATCGCGTCAAAAGAATATCCGTTGGAGAGTTCTTTTTCTTATGCTCATTTATTGTATTTTTTTGAGAGTTTTTTGATGGTTCATTTACCATTGTAAAAGCCTTGAGCTTTACACATGTAAAGGTAGAAAGATAAAGCCCAAATTCCAGGAATTTTTGGTGGTTGAAGTTGCATTCAATCAAGCAATCAATCACCTAAAAGTAGATCAAACTAGATCTTCACTTTTCCTAGATTGTAGGAAAGTGAATTGATTCCCTCCAACAACCATTCCAACCTTATTGAATTCAAACTTCACTTGTAGAAGTAGTGGAACACTCCTAGAGTCTATATAAAGACTTGAAATCACTTGTACATTACATGGAAGCAATATACATACACGTGACCATCATTGTCTTGCTCCTTCAATTCTCTGCATCATCGTCTTCGCCAAAACTAATCTTGTAGAGGCTGCTTCTCTCTCTTTAGAGCTCCAAATTGAGTTCAAGATGGCTCATTGGAAAGATATTAGTGTCTAGTTTATGCATATAACTTTTCATAGCATTTGGTTTAGTATATTGGGAGAAATCTGAGTTTTTCTGTATCAGGGTCAATCTCTACATATTCCTGAAAAATAGGAAGTACCACCGGTGAATGTCACATTCATTCCTATAGTGCTTTTTTCTTATTCCTTATACTTTTGTGCATTCTATACACTCAACCATATGTTTATCACTCCCATAAAAGGATTTTTTCTAAGTGTAATCACGTTGGTCGCTATGGGCATTTGAAGCTCATTGTCTCTTCCATAGATAGTAAGTTTTTTTGAGCTAGTCGACTCGCGAACCTATCTGTATTGTATCGACTCATTCTCCTTGATTTTCCAAAGTACATAGTGAGTTTCTTTGCACTTATCACATGCTTATAAGGTCTATTTGAGTCTCCATAAGCTCGAGGGATGATCTTGTGCCGGTTGGCTAGACCAAACTTTGTCGTTTCGAAACACATTTTTCTACCTTGTACAAGCTTCTCCAAGTTCTTTCAGTGGTATGAGAGCTAGATCAAGATGGGTGACGGCTTTCCTCAATGATCAAGAAGCTTGATCGACACAACTACACATCTTGGCAAATCAGAATGGAGGCCTATTTGCAAGGTAGAAATCTTTATGGAATTGTAGCAGGTGATGAAGCTATGCCTATTCCAAGATCCAAAGGAGGACCTACACAAGAGGAGACAGATAAGCTCACACTTTGGTGCGCAAGGGATGCTCAAGCAAGATCGTACATACTAAACTCTATCTTTGACTTTCTATTACCACATATTAGAGGATGCAAGACATCTCACAAGACTTGGGATGCCCTCAAGACTTTTTATCTACTAGTACCAAAGCAAGAAAGAATCATCTTTGGAACGAGTTCAACCAAATGAAGAAGACACCTAAACAAACCATCACAGAGTTTGTTACCAAGGTCAAGGAGGTTGCGGATCAGTTAGCATCCATTGGAGAGCTGATTGAAGAAGAGGTCATCATGAGGCAAATTCTCAACGGCATTCGAAGTGATAAGCAATGGCAATCCTTCACGACGGCTTATGATCTCATCATGGATGTGCAAACTCCAGACTTCAACATCTTTCTTGGACAACTCTTCAATCAAGAAGCCAAAAATAGCATGAAGGAAGGTAACTCTTATCATGGTAATTCAACTAGTGCTCTATATGCAGATAAGAAGGATAAGAAGCAGAAAGGCAAGAAGAAGGAAGAAGATGAAGAAGAGACTTTCCAAGCTAACTTCACAAGCAAGAGCAAGTGGAAAGGGAAGAAGAAAGGACCAAAGCAAGACAAAACCAAAGGTCAGAATGTTCAACCTTGTGCCGTATGCGATAAGACCAACCACACCACTCAGAATTGCTGGTTCAATGGGAAGAACCAGAAAGGAAGTGGAAGAGGTGGATATGGCAGCAATAGAGGCAGAGGTGGACACAACTTCAACAATAACAATAGAAGCTATAATGGAAGGGACTACAACAATTATTCAGAAGATCAACCACATGAAGACTCATTGCTTCTTATGAATCTAAGCCACAAAGAAGGTAAAGAAGATGATGTTGCAGGCAACATTGCTCTTCTATCTGATTTGGAAAGTCCAAAGCATAGACATGAAGTGCAAACAGGGGATGACACAAAGCACAATGTGGAGAAGATTGGTAATGTCAAAGCTTCCAATGGCAAGACAAACATTCTAAGTAAGGTTCT
>CM035416.1:75869579-76052079 GCA_020310875.1 Ceratopteris richardii
TGAAAACACCCTCTTTTGGAAATTACCTTTACTTTATGACTTTCATTGATGATTTTTCCAGGCATGCAAGGGTATATCCACTCAAAGCAAAGTCCTAAGTGTTCATGTGCTTTAAACAGTTTTTGGTTTTTGTTGAAAATCTGTCAGCATGTAAAATGGGCACCCTCAGTTCTGATCGAGGGGGGGGAATATATGTCTTCTGATTTTAATGCATTTTTGACTGAACGTGGGATAAAACACCAGTGCACAGTGCCATATACACCTCAACAGAATGGAGTTGCTGAACGAAAGAACAGGTCACTCATGGAGATGGCGAGGTGTATGGTCAAGAGCCAGGCTCTACCACATAGTTTCTAGCTTGAGGCTATAATGTGTGCAGCATATGTACTGAACAGGTGTCCCACTAAAGCGCTGCAGTCTATCACTCCATATGAGGCTTGGCATGACCGCAAGCCATCTGTTGCTCATCTGCGTGTTTTTGGTTGTTTGGCATATGCACTAGTGCCTGAACAACATCACAGAAATTTGGATGATAAGGCAGTAAAATGTATTTTTGTTGGGTTCAGTTCTGAAAGTAAAGGCTATCGTCTGTATCATCCATAGATTAAACGCATTCTGGTTAGCCATGATGTTGTCTTTGTGGAAGACTATTCAGCCATTGCTTTCATGTACTAAGGAGACATCTATTAGCTCCAAAGACATGTATGATACTTTGATGCCTCTTTTATAGGTGGACAGTCTAGTGTTGGTCCTAATGAGGCAACTTCTCAGCCTTTGTAGGTTTCATATGATGATGCAGATCATTCCATTTCTGATGCAGATTTACATGATGCACTTGTTGATGAGAGAGCTGATATTGAGCAGGCAAAAACTATGCCAAAATGGTTGGTGCAGACTTTGCGTGACAGCAAATTAGATGCACCTTTGTCATATCGTACTCGTTCAGGCTCTCATAGTGCCTCCTTTGCATCAGATTGCTATGCTATGGATGCGTCTAGTCTCTGTGATGAGAATGAGCCTGTTTCTTTTGATGAAGCACAGAATTCAGAAAATTGGATGGGTACTATGCAATCTAAATATGATGCTATAATGAAGAATGGTACATGGTCTTTATGTGACTTGCCTCCTGGCAAGAAGGCCATTGGCACTAAGTGGGTATACAAGCTGAAGCGTAAACCTGATGGTACAGTTGATAGGTATAAGGTTAGGCTTGTTGCGAAGGGTTATGCGCAGGAAAGAGGCATTGATTTTGATGAGACCTTTGCACGTACATGCCGTATGACTATTGTTCGGAGCATTTGTGCACTTGCAACCCATCATGGTTGGAATGTACATCAGTTGGACATTAAAACAACATTTCTGAATGGTGGCTTGCATGAAGAAGTGTATGTTTTTCAGCCCCGTGGCTTTGTGCAGAAAGGGCATGAAAACCAGGTGTACAGGTTAAAGAAGGCATTATATGGTTTAAAGCAAGCACCACGTGCTTGGTATGAGAAGATACATGCCTATCTGGTTGCACATGGTTTTGAGAACAGTCCAATTGAAAGCACCTTATATGTTAAGCGTGCTAATGATGTGCTTCTGATCATTGTTGTCCATGTTGATGACATGCTACTCACTGGTCCTATTGAGAAGCATATTGCTGATTTCAAGGCTAATTTGCATGCCTCATTTGAGAGTTTGATTTGGGGCATTTGCATCACTATTTGGGCATTCAATTTATGCAAGTTGATGGTGGAATGGCTTTGTGTCAAACGAAATATATTGACACATTATTGCAGCGTTTTGGCCTTGAAGACTGTAAGCCTATTGCCACTCCTATGGAGACAGGTTTACAATTGAGTATTCATGATGCTGGAGATGCATTTGATGCTATTCTCTATCAGCAGGCTGTTGGATGCTTGATTTACTTATGCATTATTCGGCCACATATTCAGTTTGCTGTCTCACAGATGAGTAGGTTTATGCATTGCCCAGGAGTCACGCATTGGAAGGCGGTTAAGCGCATCTTTCGCTACTTGAGTGGTACTCGGCTACTTGGGTTGTTTTATCCCAAGGGGGGATCACTACCGCCAGATTTGCATGCTTTTTCTGACTCAGATTGGGCTGGTTTCTATGACACTCGTGTGTCCACTAGTGGTTTTTGCTTCATGCTTGGTAGCTCATGTATATCTTGGTTGAGCAAGAAGCAGCCTATTGTGGTCACTTCTAGTTGTGAGGCTGAGTATAGGGCAGCTTTCACAGCGACTGTTGAGTGTGTGTGGCTCAGATGCCTTATGGCTGATTTGGGTGGTGGCCAGTCTTCTGTCACCACCATCTTCACTGACAGTCAGAGTGCATTGGGAGTTGCGAGGAACCCTGTGTTCCATGCTCGCACTAAGCACATTGAGGTGCATTATCACTATGTCAGGGAGAGGTTCTCTGCTGGGGAGATCAGCTTGGCATATGTGCCCACACAGGAGAACATTGCAGACTTTTTCATGAAGGCTCTACCTAGCGCATCACTCCCAGTGGGGATTTGTTGATATATTTAGGTAGTGATGTGTGTGAACACACTAGGACCGCTGGGGCACTTTTTTCCCTCTTTAGGAGGTTTTTTTCCCCCGGCTTGTATATATGCATATTGCCCTAATGGGCTACTTATCTTTTTACATTCTCTAGTAATACATTCAGTATTGTGTGTTTGTGCTCCAAGCTTCTTCTTCTTCCTTGTGCTGTTCGCGTGATTCTGTAGACATCTATCTCCAACAGGTATAGGCAACGGTATAAATGTCGGTATCCCCACGCACATACCGATGCTTATACCGACTAATTTGCCCAGGGGCATACCATGGCTTATACTGATGCTCATATCAACGCTCATACTGACGCTTATACCAACGCTTTGGTTTCGATGCCTACACCGACCCTTACACCAACATCGGGGCAAAATCGTGTCCATTCATTTTCCTCGATAGAAGCCTCGGTATACACCTAATATGTTGTATTGGTATGTACGTATGCATGCATGCATGTATGTATGTATGTATGTATGTATGTATGTATGTATGTATGTATGTTTGTATGTATGTATGTATGTATGTAGGTTTGCATGCATGTATGTATGTATGTATGCATGCATGCATGTATGTGTGTGTGTTTAAGTAAGTAATTAGGTAACAAAGTATTTATGTATGTATGTATGTATGTATGTATGTATGTATGTATGTATGTATGTATGTGTATATGTATGTGTGTATTTATGTACGTATGTATGTATGTATGTATGTATGTATGTATGCATGCATGCATGCATGTATGTATGTATGTATGTATGTATGTATGTATGTATGTATGGTTGTATGTATGTATGTATGTATGTATGTATGTATGTATGTATGTATGTGTGTATGTATGTATGTATGTATGTGTGCATATAAGTAAGTAAGTTTGTAAGTAAGTAAGTAAGTAAATAAGCAAGCAAACAAGTAATTAAGTAAGTAAGTAAGTAATTAAGTAGCTAAAGTAAGTACGTACGTATGTATGTATGTATTTATTTATTTATGCATGTATGTATGTATGTATGTATGTATGTAGATATGTATGTATTTATGCAGGTATTCATGTATGTATGTATGTATGTATGTATGTATGTATGTATCTATGTGTGTATGTGTATGTATGTATGTATGTATGTATGTATGTATGATGTATGTATGTATCTAGAAGTGTGAAAGAGGAAGAGAGTGAGTGAGAGGGTGAAAAGATGAAAAAAGTTAAAAAATGAAGAAAATGAAGATAATGAAGAAAATAAAGAAGAAGAAAATGAAGAAAATGAAGAAAATGGAAGAAAATGAATAAAAGGAAACTCACTTTCCCTTGCAACACTATGTGCATTATCAAATTTGAGATTCGAGAAGTTTCATGCAATGTTGCTAGTTTTATTTTGCGCAATTTTCCCATCACTATAGCCATCACTATAGAGATCGGAATTCTTTTCTTTTCATTGATATATTGGTCGGTAATCGTTAGAAAAAGTTAAAAAAACTTTTTAGCCAAAGCTAGTTTAATGATTACTATAACGATGGAACATATATCCCCGAATTTTTCATGTCACAATAATCTTCGTCGATGGATATATCTACACCCATCATTTTTAGTTCATTTTAGGTCTATCAAAAAACCCAAATTTTGTTGTAGTGCCTTAAGATTTTTATAACAAAGATATAAAATCTAGCCAAAGCCAATTCCAGCAAAAAGGTATGTAATGAGATTATATGAGAGCGTGGTAATTGTAATGTCTATTACTAGATTCGTCAAAATATTTTGTATCACCATTATTGTGTGCTTATTGTTTGTGTGTAAAGGAGGCTTGTGTTGAAGAGAATGATGTGTATGTGAGATATATGTTTGTCAGTGAAACCCACAAGCAGAGAGTTGTTAGAAAATTTGTCCTCCTTAAGTCTAATTCCATAGATCCGAAGCTCAGTGTGCATAAATGCTAAACAAAACACTAATAGTGAATTCGAGTGACAGAGTAAGAGAGAGTGAAAAAGAAGAAAAGTGCATCAAAAAATTAGTAAATAAATAATTCCATTCATTTGGAGCTCTTATGTAAATATGAAGCTAGAGTTTGTAGATATCAAGCTTTTTTATTCTAACTGATCTTAATTTTGTAGATAGCAAGTAATTTTATAGATAGCAAACTTTTGTAGGTAGCAACCTTCTTAATTCTAAATTTCTTAATTTTCTAGATAGCAAGCTTCTTAATTCCAAATTTTGTAGATAGCAAGTCATTTTGTTTCACCGCTCTTGATTTGCTTCAAAATAAAATATAATTAGTGATTTAGAATGATAAATTAAGAGATAATGGATGAGAGATGAGAAAGAGATTAAGAAAAAGAAGAGAAATGCACAAAGAAAATGAATAGAAGAGTGGAAAAACACACTTGTTCACTCTATTGTACATTGCATGCTCTCGAATTCGGTTTCGAGAAATGTTGTGCACAACATAAAGCTTTTGTTTTTTATATGTTTTTCAATAAGTATAGCAGTCGGATTTTTTTTTTTCTAGTCAATATACTTATCGGTATTCCAACAAAAAGTTACACTAATACATGTAGCAAAATGATAATAAAAATTTAATCTTTTAAACAATATAACGAATCCAATCCAATATAGACAATAACACATGAAACCTACCCTCATCAAAACAAGTGAATGAAAATGATCATCTACGTCCAATATAGTAATTTATGTTTGTAAATAATAAATTGATGAAAGAACATCATCTATGTCCAATATAATTGTTTGTTTGTGTTTAAGTTTAAATTTATGCTTTGTATCTCAGAGTAACTCCAAAAAGCTGCTAGTGTACACGAGTATTTGTGAATTGTCATGTATTTGAAGAGGCTATTTGTGAGTCCACCCACACTCGTGTGTACAAAGTATTTGACAAACATCTAGAGGAGAATGTGTGTGTCACCTACATATGTTTGCGTAGGGAATTATTTAGGAAACATTATTTTTGTGCAGTTACACTATTATGTGTGCAAGGAGGCTTGTCTTGCAAGGAGGGATATATGTATGTGACATCTCAATTTGCCGGTGAAGCCCACAAGAAGAGATAGAGAATACATAATACGAAATCTAAGTGAGGAATACATGGATAGGAGAAAGTCTATCTAATTACGAGGCTTCAACTGGCTAAGGACATGGCACAAAATAAGTCTTGAAGAGGAGAGTTTTTAATAGAGATAAAACTTTGTCGACCAATTCTGACAAGTCCAATCTTGCATGACTAAACATAATCTTTATTTCCACTCTTGAAAGCTCTTTGATTCCTGCTAATCCAAATGTTCCATAGCACATCGGATCTCCAAAGCTACCAAAGAACTAGATCCATGTTGTTGCAAACACAAATCAAAATTTCTCTATAATCAAGCTTGTGTTTCCTAAATTCCAAAAGAAAGGGTTAAGTATCCCCCATAATTTTTTAGGATTTACACAATTAATGAAGGAATGGGCCAAGTCCTCCACTCTATCACAAAGGGGAAACAATCCTTCATTCAATTTAATAAATTTGGTCTTGCTGACAATCCACAAGTCACTGTGCATGATTAGCCATTGAAGAATAGAATGCTTGATGCCAATAGGGAAGGACCATAAGAAAAGAAATATGTATCTCCATCGATGGGAATTCCAATGCACTTTCCACCTTGAATTCAGCTTGTCCATTATCCTCAACATTAGGCCAATATTGTTTTTGAAATTTTTTGTACATATCAACAAAAACATCACTAAGTGCTAACACCTTAATAGTAGTACAATCATTCAACATGGACTTGAACAATCCCTGTTATTCAACATGACATGTTTACAAGCAGTAGGAAAGTTAGTAGTGTTATAAATGATAGAGTCAATAATTACCTCTCTAGATTGCAGTAACTCATTCCAAGAAATCCTTGATTGAGCATTTATGCACTCTTATGGATAGAGAGCAATTGTTCCATTTTGAGATCCAACTAGTCTAGATAGATTCCTCAAAAAATAAGAATTGGTTAGTTGTAAATTCATAGTTAGGAGAGTAAGTCTTTTTCACCTCCATCCAAGATTTCCACATTCTATAATTTAGGAAATATCCAACTAGATTTAAAATCCTAGGAGAGATGATAATATCCCACAATAAGTGATTAATCTAGGACTTGTAACTATACAAAGAGAAAAGATGAATTTTCCTCTTAATGAGAACAACCCAATAATCAATGGAATTCAAAACTATCAGAATCCACTTGGTAGAAAGTTTGCTAGCCATTTTGACATGGCATACTATATCCCAAGACCCCCTTCATGTTTAGGCAGACAGGAAGTATCCCAAGAGACATTCAGGATCTTGTGGCTATTAGTATTACCACCCTATAAGAATTTATGAGCAAGATATTTTATATGGAGTAACTACTTATTATTAGGCATCCAACAAGACAAAATATAAACTAAACAAGGGAGAATGTAATGGTTAAGCATAAAAACCCTATGTCCAAAAGTACTTTGAAAATCATACCATCTAAATTTTTTTTCTCTAAATTTGTTTTAAACCCATTACCATTTTTGATTAAGAGAGAAATTAAAGCCCATGGGATGTGAAGAATGGTTTCTCCTATGCACAACAAGAAGCATGTAGTGAACCCTGGTAGGTATATTACTTGGAAAAGTAGCTACACCTTAGATTGCTTGCTACTCTCACTTCAAAACTCAAATGGACATATGGCTTTACTCAATAAAAGTAGACAAAGATATATTTCCAACAAGTTGTAAATCACTTAATTTGGATACATTTTTGGTTGGGAAAAACAACTAATGAAAATGGATTACTTGTCCACACAATTGTGTTGAAGAATTTGACTTCACTCTTGGACTGATAACTCACAGAATATAAATCCTTTGAAGGAGATATTTGACAGAAAGTAAAAAAGACATGCTTTCTTAAAAGCTAAAAATAATGAAATTTGGATAAGTTTTGATTGGGAAACTCAACTGACCTAAATAGACTACCTATGTATACAAGTATATTAAAGAACTCGACTTTACTCCCAGATTGATTACTCACATAATATAAATCCTTTGAAGTGGATATTTGGGACAAAGATAGTACACAAGACAAGATTTTCATGTTGAATAAACACTCACGAATTTGACGTACAGACAAAGAAAAAGAAAAGAGAAGCAAAATCAGAGAAAATCAAAAGCCTTAGTGGAGGGACAAATCCACGACCGTTATGTACAGTCTAGAATCTCCCAGGATCAGAGTTCATTACCCCAAATCAAACTGTACAAAGAAAGAACGTGCAAAGAATAATAGAAGGGAAGTGCGAACAAGAACGTGCATAAGAAGAGCGCACAGTATAAATAAGAGCACAAATAGAAGAAGAGAGAGAGAGAAAAAGATAGAGGAAGAAGAGATGAAATATAGCAGATGCGCAGAGACGCAGAGATACAGATAGAAGACGCCATAGATTGCGTATGTAGAAGAAGATGCCGGAGATCACGTATGTATAGATGAATAACAGAAGCCTGAGATATCGGGTATTCATCTGAGAGAGATGGTAATAAGAAACTACTCAGTATAGGAGAGTTTCTGTAGCTTGAGCAAGAAGAGGCCAAGCTTACTTGTACACATCTTCTCTAATAGAAAACACATGTTCATGTGGACGTTTGTGCGTACTGTTTGTATGCGCTAGAAACAGAGTATGTTTATGTTATAGTTAAAGTTAGTCAACAGTTAACATTTTTCTCAGTAAACGCATTTTCGGTCAGTTGCAGTTCTTACTGTAAACGTGTTTTTCGGTAAAAGAACGAAGTAGATCTCGCAGAGTAATGCGAAATTTTGTATGAGAGATAGCCCATTCTGTAGCTAGACATCTCTACTTTTAGTTGATTAAGCTTTTCGGTGGAAAAGATATCCACACACAGTACAAAGTCTGACCGGAAAAAGGTTGTCTGAACTAGTGGAGTTTTTCTTATAACTTCAGAAAGAGTTCAGTAAGTTAAGAAAGCTTTTTCGTCACTTCCTTACTTCATGTATGTTCACCTGAAGTAATTATAAACAAAATTGAAGTCCATTCCGGTACAATTCCGGTACGATTACGGTGGCAGTCCGGTGACAGTCCAGTGAAGTTTCGGTGAAAATTTTCCAGTAAATTTAGAGCGCAGTCTTATATGTTGAGCGCTAGACTTTGCTAAGCTATTGATTGATTACAGAGGTGTTCTGAATCACTCTAGCTTAGTTCTTCTTGGGCGTGGCGATTTCCGCAGGCTTACGCAAGGTTCAGCCTTCATCGCGTCGACAAGGAGTGGTATCAGAGCAAAGAAGTATACCACACATCCGCAATAGTGGTATCAGAGCCAGAGCTAGGCATAGCTAACCAGAGCTAGGCATAGCTAACCAGAGCTAGGCATATATAATCAGAGCCCAGAGTATTCACCATTATTGGAAACAAGAGCCGGTTAACCACAACGAGTGGAACCAGAACGAGAAAGATTCTGAAGAGCAGAAAGATTCTCAAAAACTCACTGGAAGTAATAGAAACAAGAAGATCATGGCAGACCACATTACTATTGATAAGTTGGACAAAGATAATTATCCCGCATGGGTAATGCGCATAGAAGCCTTACTTATGAGTAAGGACTTAATGATGTACGTGACCGGAGAAGAAAAGAAGCCAACTTTCGAAGATGATAGTCAACCGAAAAAAGAAGAATTAGAAGCCTTGAAGCTGTGGCAGAAGAAAGATGCAACGGCAAGAGCCTACATCTATAATACCGTAACAGATCATCTACTACCGCATATTAGAGGTCTAGAGAAAGCAGAGGACATATGGAGTGCATTGGAAGATCATTTCCAAAATACTACGAAAGCCAGGAAGGCTAGTTTATGGTCCGAATTTACGACATTCAAAAAGAAGTTGAGTCAAAGCATAAGTGACTACATCACTAAAATGAAGGATCTAGCAGATAGTCTTGGATCCATAAATGAAGAAGTCGAAGATCATAGATTGATAGCGCAAGTGCTCACAGGTTTGAGAGGAGATGAAAGGTGGAAACCTTTCATACTATCAACTGAACTTTCCCTAAATCATTTTGTGCCAGATTTAAATCAGTTGCTTGGTTTGATGCTCACATATGAGCAAGACCTAAAAGGAGATGCAGATAAAGGACAAAGCTCTGCAATGTACATGAAGAACAAAAAGAAAGACAAAGGTAAGTCAAAAGACAAAGAAGAGTCGAGCTCTCATGCCTATTACGCAAGAGGTAAAGGCACTGGCAGAGGAAGAGCAAGAGGTTTTGGAAGAGGAAGAAGTAGCCAGAATACCAACAAAAGGACTTGTTGGATCTGTGGACTCAGTAATCATTTGGCTCATGATTGCTGGCACAATCAACAAGGATCAAATCAAAATCAAAACAATAATAGTAGAGTCAGAAGCGGAAGATATCAAAGAGGAAGACAAAATCAAAGAGGAGGCTATGGTAGAGGTGGAGTGAGAAGTTGGGGACAGAATCAATCCTACAACACCACCTACAACAACTACGCAAACGACACGCAGAATGAAAGTCATACATCATTGATGATGAACTCTATCAGCACATCAAAAAATGAAGACCTAAAGGTATTCTACATTGATTCTGGTTGCTCTAATCATTTGTCAGGAAATATAGAACTAATGTCAGAACTAGAAAAAGGTAGTTCTAGTCACACTGTTCAAACAGGTGACAATACGAGACATAGCGTACACTCAATTGGAAAAGTGAAATGCAAGAGTGGATCAGATTTGCTAACCAATGTTTTGTATGTTCCAACAATACCGAAAAATTTGATTAGCGTGGGACAAATAGTTGAGAAAGGTTTTCAGGTCAGATTTACAAATAAAGGCGTATTTGTAGAAGATCCCGAGAATGGATATAATCAGATCGTCTTTGGTAAGAAAGAAGGAAGACTCTTTACTTTAAGAGTACAAGGGAACATTGGCCAAGCGTTGCTCACACATGGAGAAAAGGTAATTACAGAACTTGATCTCTGGCATAAGAGATTGGGTCATTTCAATGAAAAAGGAATTAAAGCTGATAACGAATCAGTCAGTATTAGGATTACCAAATATACAGAATCAACATATGATTCACAAGTGTGAAGCATGTTAGTTGGGAAAAGCCCACAAGTTACCTTTCTAGAAGAAAGGATTCAAACATGATGAAGTACTCGAGCTTATTCATACAGATGTGTGGGGGCCAACGAAAGAAGGATCAATCAGCGGATTAAGGTACTATGTTTTATTCATTGATGATGCAACAAGGTGGATAACTCTTTATGTTTTGAAAGAGAAATCAGAAGTATTTGGAGCTTTTAGGCATTTTCATGCATATGCTGAAAGACTTACCGGACAAAAACTTAAAAGATTGAGGTCTGATGGAGGGGGAGAATACTTCTCCCGAGAATTCAATGACTATCTTTGGAATGCAGGTATTAAAAGAGAAATAACCTGCAGATACACACCACAACAAAATGGAGTAGCAGAAAGAAGGAACCGAGTTCTAGTTGAATTTGCACGAGCCATGCTAAACGAAAAGGATTGTCCAAATTATCTTTGGGCTGAAGCTGTAAACACAGCTACATATTTGGTAAACAGATTACCATGTACAACATTGGAAGGAATGACCCCTTATGAATCTTGGTAGGGAAAGAAGCCAACACTTGATCACTGCAAAGTGTTTGGATCAGTAGCGTATGCTTATGTACCGTCTCAACTCAGACATAAGCTTGAACCGAAAGCAGAGAAATATGTGTTCGTCGGATATGATGAAAAGCAAATGGGTTACAGGTTATGGAATCCTCTAACCAAACAATTTACTGTGTCCAGAGATGTTACATTTGATGAACAGAAAAGCTGGTATGCAGATCAAAGTCATACGACTGAAGAATTCGAAGAAGAAATAATAAGAAGAGAGAAAGGGAAATCAATTGTTTAGGTAAACAGAGATGAAAATCATATGCAGACAAGTACGTCCAGGAACGGATCAGGTATGAGAAATGAAGATGAAGAAGTGCATTTAGATACATATGAAGAGTTTGAACCAAGAAGGTCGAACAAGAATAGAAGACAACCAGAAAGGTATTCATATGATACCTCATACATAACTCAGAAAGATTATGCATATATGATCAAAGATGATGAAGAACCAGAGAGCTATGATGAAGCTAAAGGCAAGAAGCAATGGGAAGAAGCAATGAAAGAAGAAATCATCGCACTAGAGGAGAACAAGACATGGGAACTTGTTCCGAAACCAAATGGTAAGAAAGTAATCGAAAATAAATGGGTTTTCAAAATAAAGAAATTTGCAGATGGAAGGATAGCTAGACACAAAGCAAGGCTGGTGGTCAAAGGCTATGGCCAGAAGCATGGCATAGATTATGATGAGACGTTTAGTCCGGTGGCAAGGATGTCAACCATAAGAACAGTAATCACTGTAGCTGTATCAAAAGGATGGAAGCTAAGTCAGCTAGGTATAAAGAACGCATTTCTGAATGGATACATTTCTGATGAAGTGTACATGGAACAACCTGAAGGGTTCGTAAGTTCCAGAAACCCAAACTTTGTTTGCAGGATAAGAAAAGCACTTTATGGACTGAAGCAAGCTCCAAGAGCTTGGAATTACAGACTTGTGAAGTATCTAAACAAACTTGGATACCAAAGTTCGAAGCCAGACACAAGTTTACTCATAAAGAGAACAGAAGAAGGAATGATCTACATTTGTATTTATGTAGACGACTTAATAATCACAGGAACATCAGATGAAGGGATTACAGAAGTAAAGAAACTACTCGAAAGAGAGTTCAAGATCAGTGACCTAGGAAAGTTGTCATACTTTCTAGGAATGGAAATCACATACACAGATCATGGTGTATATGTGTCACAAGAAAGGTATCTCCTAAACTTACTGAAGAAGTTTAATATGGAGAATTGTAGAGAAGCTTCAACTCCGCTTGAAGTAAATCATAAACTCAGCAAATACAATGGAGCAGAGTTCAAGGATATGAAGAAATATCAGTCATTAGTAGGAAGTTTAATTTATGCTACGCTAACAAGACCGGATCTTAGCTATGCACTGGGAGTTCTCTCACAGTTTATGCATTGTCCGACAGATCAACATTGGGTTGCAGGACAGAGAGTTCTTAGATATATTAAAAGAACTATAAGAGAAGGATTATATTATCCTTTTACGTCGGATATAAAGCTCAGAGCATACAGTGACTCAGACTAGGCTGGAAATCAAGATGACAGAAGATCAACACATGGGTATATGATATACCTAGGAGATAAGCTAGTAAGCTGGTGTTCAAAGAAGCAACACACAGTAGCGTTATCGTCAACAGAAGCCGAATACAAAGGACTGGTAGAAGCAGCAAAATAAATAATATGGATGCAGACCTTGTTCAAAAGCATGGGCATTGATCAAGGTATACCAATCATACATGGAGATAACATGAGCTCGTTATATCTTGCAACAAACCCAGTATTTCATGCAAGAACAAAGCACATAGAGATTCAGTATCATTTCCTGAGGGAAAAGATAATGGAGAAAGAGATAGAAATAGTATACACTACGACAAAAGATCAGATTGTAGATATTTTGACAAAAAGCTTGGATGGAACAAAGACAAACAGATTCAAAGAGATGGCAGGTATAAAAGAAAGAAAGATATATGAAAGATTAGAAGAAGTCAAATTAGTGATTGAGGGGGAGCTGTTGAAGAAGCACTCACAAATTTGACGTACAGACAAAGAAAAAGAAAAGAGAAGCAGAATCAGAGAAAATCAAAAGCCTTAGTGGAGGGACAAATCCACGACCGTTATGTACAGTACAGAATCTCCCAGGATCAGAGTTCGTTACGCCAAATCAAACTGTACAAAGAAAGAACGTGCAAAGAATAATAGAAGGGAAGTGCGAACAAGAACGTGCATAAGAAGAGCACGCAGTATAAATAAGAGCACAAATAGAAGAAGAGAGAGAGAGAGAAAAAGATAGAGGAAGAAGAGATGAAATATAGAAGATGCGCAGAGACGCAGAGATACAGATAGAAGATGCCATAGATCGCGTACGTAGAAGAAGACGCCAGAGATCGCGTATGTATAGATGAATAACAGAAGCCTGAGATATCGGGTATTCATCTGAGAGAGATGGTAATAAGAAACTACTCAGTATAGGAGAGTTTCTGTAGCTTGAGCAAGAAGAGGCCAAGCTCACTTGTACACATCTTCTCTAATAGAAAACACATGTTCATGTGGACGTTTGTGCGTACTGTTTGTATGCGCTAGAAACATAGTATGTTTACGTTATAATTAAAGTTAGTCAACAGTTAACATTTTTCTCAGTAAACGCATTTTCGGTCAGTTGCAGTTCTTACTGTAAACGTGTTTTTTGGTAAAAGAACAAAGTAGATCTCGCAGAGTAATGCAAAATTTTGTATGAGAGATAGCCCATTCTGTAGCTAGACATCTCTACTTTTAGTTGATTAAGCTTTCCGGTGGAAAAGATATCCACACACAGTACAAAGTCTGACCGAAAAAAGGTTGTCTGAACTAGTGGAGTTTTTCTTATAACTTCAGAAAGAGTTCAGTAAGTTAAGAAAGCTTTTGCGTCACTTCCTTACTTCATGTATGTTCACCTGAAGTAATTATAAACAGAATTGAAGTCCATTCCGGTACGATTACGGTGGCAGTCTGGTGAAGTTTCGGTGAAAATTTTCCAGTAAATTTAGAGCGCAGTCTTATATGTTGAGCGCTAGACTTTGCTAAGCTATTGATTGATTACAGAGGTGTTCTGAATCACTCTAGCTTAGTTCTTCTTGGGCGTGGCGATTTCCGTAGGCTTACGCAAGGTTCAGCCTTCGTCGCGTCGACAAGGAGTGGTATCAGAGCAAAGAAGTACACCACACATCCGCAACATTTCAAGGAGCTATAAATCACATAATTTGGATAAGCTTTCATTAAGAAAGTCAACTGACCAAAATAAACTACCTATCCACATAGGTATGCCAAAGAACTAGACTTCACTCTCAAACTAATATATCATAGAATATAAAAGCTTTGAAAAAGGTATTTGAGACAAAACAAATTAAAATAGATAAGATCTTCAATGATTTTTTTAAACACAAGAAATGGTTACATATACATTGAGATATGATCCTCACAACATGACTGTGTACAAAGTGACGTGTGATTGCAAAGACTCTATGAAACAACAAAACAACAAAATGGCTTCTAAGATCATATCCGACTATTGGGGGCTCTTTCCTCTTTCTCTCCTTGTTGAGAACATAATCCCACTCCACTTTTATAGCCAATGAGGATGTGAAAAATTTTGATCGCCCACTACATGCCACTCACTACAAGGCATATCTTGTACCTTTTATTCATCATGAATTTTGACTAGATTTTTCCATCCTTAGGCTTCCTTTTTTATTTACCTTTACATTTTGTAAATTTATCCAACTATAGCACATGTGAAAATGAGCTTGCACATTTATCTTGACCACTTCCCCTCAAGCTCATTTCAGAGTTATCTTTAGCCATGTCCTACAAATTTATTACATCCTTAAAACCTTTGAGTTTAGAAGCATCTAAGAACTTTGTAAACATGTCTACAACCTGCTCTTTGGTTTTGATGAACTTTATCTCCACATCTTTGCTCTTTATCTTCTCCCTTACATAATGGTAGCAGAACTCTATGCGCTTACTCCTCGCATGAAACATAGGATTGCTTGCCAAGTAAATACTTGACATGTTATCACCGTATATAGGAATGGCTCCAACTTGCACTTCAAGATTAGCCAAAAGCTTTTTAATCCACATTAGTTCACATGTGGAAAATGCCAATCCTCTATATACATACTCCATGGATGAAAGTGCAATAGTAGGTTATTTCTTTGAGCTCCATATGATAGGTTTGCTTCCTATCATGAACACATGACCTGAGGTTGATATCCTATCTTCCTTTGAGCCTTCCCAATCAACATTTCTAAAGCCTTTGACCTGCATTTCTTCATCAAACTTGTGAAACAAATCATGATTAATTGTATGCTTTATGTATCTCAACACTCTCTTGGCTGAATTTAAATGTTTGCTTTTCGAGGCTTGCATAAACTAAGAAAGTACATCAACAACATAAGATAGATTAGGTCTTATAATGTTTGCATAGATTAATGGTCCTACAATGCTTCTGTATGTCATTACATCTCCCAATATTTCTCCATCATTTGAGCCAATCTTTGTATTTGTGTCCATGTGTTGAGTGAGTGATTTGCATTTACTCATTCAAAATCTGAAAAGAACATCCAAGAAGTACTTCCTTGGCATCAAGTAGATGCCACCTTTCTCATAAAAAACTTCAATTCCAAAAAAAATATTTCAGCTCTCCAAAGTCTGAAATTTTAAATTCCTTACCAAGCTTTCTTTAGATCTCTTTAATCCATGAAACATAATTCCCTATTATGATGAGATCATCAACATATATGCAGATATATACCTCTCTATTTTCTTCATTTTTTATTTACAATGAAGGATCTACACTACTTGGGTTGTATCCACACTTAGTTAGATATTCTACCAATCTTTGATTCCATCCTCATGGTGCTTGCTTCAAGTCATAAAGTGCCTTCTTCAACTTGCAAACAAAGTTTGGATGGTTTTGATCTTGAAATCCAACCAATTGACTCATATGCCTCTTCTTGTAATTCTCCATTGAGAAAAGCATTTTTGATGTCGAATTGTTATAATGGTCATCTCCTTGAAGCACTGATTTCTATTAAAGTTCTAATTGTTTCCATCTTTGCAATCGGGTTGAAAACTTCATCATAATCTATGCCTTGTGTTTGCTTAAATCCTTTGGCAACCAATATAGCTTTATGTCTAGCTAGTGAACCATCGGCATTCCTCTTTACTTTAAACACTTACTTATTTGGAACAATATTCGTACCTTCTTTCTTTGGCACTATCTCACACGTGTGATTATCTTTAAGAGCTTTGATCTCCTCTTTTATATCTTGCTTCCATTCCCTTTGTGTGCAAGCTTCTTCATATGTCTCAAGATATTTGTCTTTGATGACCTGCATCATGTATGCAAAATGTTTTGCCATGAAACTATCATAACTTATTCTTTGAGTTCTATACCTTGTCCTTGAAGATCTTCTTTCATTTCCTTTAGAGAGTTGCCTATTTAACCTATTCAGCTTTACTTTCAAAGTGATTACCTCTTCATATTCTTCTTCACTTGCATCTATCTCATTGTTTGGGCAGCACTTGCTTCTTTTGATATACTATAAGCTGAATTTGGAGACAAAGAATGACTTTTGAGTCTCCCCCTCCATGTTGAACATCTTCATTTGATGTAGATGCCTTTGGACCTGAAATCTTTGTGCTCGATTGTTGAAATTCTCTTTGAACAGTTCTTGCATGTGAACAAAGCAAACACATCCAAAAACTTTGAGGTGTGTAAGATCAATTTTCTTACCAAATAATACCTCCTCTAGTGTCAAGTGATATATTCTCGATGTTGTGTACCTATTCATCAAGTAAGTTGAAGTTGTGGTAGCTTCAACTCAATAGTACCATGGTACCTTCATCTCGTTAAGCATGCATCTTGCAACTTCAAAGATTTTCCTATTTTTCCTCCCAGCTACTCCATTTTATTGAGGTGTATACCTACAAGTAAATTGCCTTTTGATCCCATTCTCTTGTAGAAAATCTGAAAATTCTTTGGATAAGTATTCCCCTCCATCATCGGACCTTAAGGTTTTGATATACCTTCCTGTTTCTTTTCCAACTTGAGTTTTGAATCTCCTGAATATAGAGAACACCTCTGATTTTTGCTTCATACAAAATAGTCATACCTTTCTTGAGTGATTATCAATGAAGGTGAGGAAAAATCTATTACTAGCCATTGATGCCTCTTGGGTAGGTCCCCATACATTTGTATGTATCAATCCCAAAACATTTGGAGCCACGTAATTGCTCCTCTTAAATGGTTGCCTCATTTGATTTCCTGGTTGATAAGCTCCACATTAATCATGTAGTCCAACACAATTAAATTTTAGAAGACCTCTTACCACTTCATGTTTGCTCATGCCCTTTAGCTTTGGAATGTTGATGTATCCTATTCTTTTGTGCCATAAGTCCAGCTCCAAAATCTTCTTTTTCCCAAAATGAACGTAAATGACCTTTCCATGTGGATGTTGGATGTCCAAAGTCAACATCCTTCCTTCTCTTCTACCTTGAGCAATGACCTTGAAACTTTCTTTAGGATTCTTTATGAAGCACACATTCTCATTGAATATGACATGATAACCCTTCTCTACCATTTGTCCTACTAAAATCAAGTTCTTTGAAATTGTAGGAACATGAAGAACATTAGATAGTGCCTTTGCTCTACTTATATCTACAAGCCTTATATCTCCAATATGTTCGATCGTGTGTTGAGTATCATCATGTGTTTCAACACATCCTTTCCACTTGGTACCTATAGATTATTGAACAGACTTCCTTGGGATCACATATGGTTACTACAACCTGAATCAATGTACCATTTTTTATCATCTTCATAAGAGCTTCTATACTTATCTCTCATTGCAAGTAATGTGTCCTTAGTTCCTTCACTTGAGGTGCTTGCATAGTTTCTTTGACTCCTTGGATTGCCTCAATTTGGTCTTCCATTATTCTTCAACCAACAATCACTAGCATAGTTTCATGCTTTACCACAATGATAGCAAGTTATACCTTTATGAGAATTGTAGGAGTCTTGGCCTCTTCCTCTAGTTCTACCTCGACCTCTTCCTTATGTGTTGGCATTTGATCCATCCTTGTTGTCTTTCGAATTGTTTTGATTGTATTTGGAGTTGTTCTGACCTCTTCGTTTTCCTCTTGAGCATCATCTTGAGTTCCTTCCTTTACCTCAACCTACATATAACATTTGTTTGTGGCTTTCCTTTCCTTTTGAGCCACCAAAGCTAAGCTATTCTATGACAAGATGAGGGATTATTTGTTAAAAACCAGGTTATATATCTTTCAATTTAATGGAAGTTATAAAAGGCTTCCATCTTTCATCTTCTCTCAATCCATTGAGATTACAACACAAAAGATCTTTGTCTTTAAGTTATGTGATAATAGAAGCTAAAGCACTGTTGGGAAAGATGGATGGACACCTCAAGAAATGAGTTGGTACTGCTAATCCTTGCTTTGTACCTACCCTCTTTTACTTCAGAGTTGTGTAGTAGGCCCCTTTAGATTTCCAATGACACTAAATAAGTGCCTATCTACTTTGGAGATGATGCTTCAGACCATTTGATCAAAACAAATAAGTTTGCAACTAGCTAGATACCAGAAACTTACTATTTTGGTCTTAACACGTGCTAGATGTTTTGCTCAGTACTCACAGTACATTAGCAATTAGAAAAATTCCTTTTGACGGTATCTAATTAGCTTAGAAAGCTAATGTTTCCAAGTGGAATCACTTAAAATGATTGACTATACACAAAGAAATATTTTTAGCAAGTAGAAGCTTGCCCCCAAATTTTTAGGACATGTGCAGAGAATGACCTGTGACCATCTCGAGACAATTTTCTCCCAATCGGCTGAATGAAACTTCTTCAAATTTGATAGCTTGAAATAGACTTTGAGCTAGTTCCAATGAGCCATAGAACATTGAAAATGATGGAGGGATCACTAAAATATGAGCAAGACAAGTACACTGTTCTGAGTGACAATGATAGAGAGACCAACAGAGATGATCAATGGTATAATGTATTATAGGACAATGTTGTACATGATCATTGTTGGAGTTAGACATCTGCGGAAGCATGCAAACACCACAAGGAAGAAGAAAAAGCTTGGAGCACAACACACAATACTGAATGTATTACCACTGGAATGTACAAAAGATTAGTAGCCCATTAGGACAATAGGTGTATATACAAGCTGGGGGGAAAAAACCTCCTAAAGAGGGAAAAAAGTGCCCTGGCAGTCCTAGAGTGTTCACACACATCACTACCTAAATATATCAACAAATCCCCCCTAGGAGTGATGCGGTGAACAAGGAGTTGGCACTCATGTATAAGGAAGTGCCAAGCTATGTGGAAATCACTCCACAAAAGGAAGTAAGCCCAAAGCTTTGTGGAAATCTTCAAACTTCTCCCTATGCAGAGCCTTCGTGAAAAGTTCTGCAATGTTCTCCTGCGTGGGCACATATGCCAAGCTGATATCCCCAGTAGAGAACCTCTCCCTGACATAATGATAATGCACCTTAGTGTGCTTAGTGCGAGCATGGAACACAGGGTTCCTGGCAACTGCCAATGCACTCAGACTGTCAGTGAAGATGGTGGTGGCAGAAGATTGACCAACACCCAAATCAGCCATAAGGCATCTGAGCCACACACACTCAACAGTCGATGTGAAAGCTGCCCTGTACTCAGCCTCACAACTAGAAGTGGCCACAGTAGGCTGCTTCTTGCTCAACCAAGATATACATGAGCTACCAAGCATGAAGCAAAAACCACTAGTGGACACACGAGTGTCATAGCAACCAGCCCAGTCAGAGTCTGAAAAAGCATGCAATCTGGTAGCAATGATCCCCCCTTGGGATAAAACAACCCAAGTAGTCGGGTACCACTCAAGTAGCAAAAGATGCGCTTAACCACCTGCCAATGCTTGACACCTGGGCAATGCATAAACTTGCTCATCTGTGAGACAACAAATTGAATATCTCGTGAGTAATGCATAAGTAAATCAAGCATCCAACAGCCTGCCGATAGAGAATAGCATCAAATGCATCTCCAGCATCCTAAAGACTCAATCGTAAACCTGTCTCCATAGGAGTGGCAATAGGCTTATAGTCTTCAAGGCCAAAACATTGCAATAATGTGTCAATATATTTCGTTTGACACAAAGCCATTCCACCATCAACTTGCATAAACTGAATGCCCAAATAGTGATGCAAATGCCCCAAATCAGACATCTCAAATGAGGCATGTAAATCAGCCTTAAAATCAGCAATATGCCTCTCATGAGGACCAGTGAGCAGCATGTCATCAACATAAACCACAATGATCAGAAGTACACATATAAGATGCTTCCAGTTGGATTGTTCTCAAAACCATGTGCAATCAGATAGGCATGTATCTTTTCATACCAAGCACGTGGTGCTTGCTTTAAGCCATATAATGCCTTCTTTAATATGCACACCTGGTTCTCACGCCCTTTCTGCACAAAGCCATGGGGCTGAAAAACATACACTTCTTCATGCAAGTCACCATTCAGAAATTTTTTTTTGATATCCAAGTGATGTACATTCCAACCATGATGAGCTGCAAGTGCACAGATGCTACAAACAATAGTCATTAAGCAAGTAGGTGCAAAGGTCTCATCAAAATCAATGCCTCTTTCCTATGCATAACCCTTTGCAACAAGCCTAGCCTTATACCGGTCAAATGTACAATCAGGCTTACGCTTCAGCTTGTATACCCACTTAGTCCCAATGGCCTTCTTGCTAGGAGGCAAGTCACATAAAGACCAATTACCATTCTTCATTATAGCATGATATTCAGATTGCATAACAGCCATCCAATTTTTTGAATTTTGTGCTTCATCAAACAAAATAGGCTCATTCTCATCACAGAGACTAGATGCAACCATAGCATAGCAATCTGATGCAAAAGAGGCACTATGAGAGCCTGAACGAGTACAATATGATAGAGCTACATCTAATTTGCTATCACGCAAAGTTTGCACCAGCCATTTTGGCATAGTTTTTGCCTGCTCAATATCAGCTCTCCCATCAACAAGTGCATCATGTAAATCTAAATCAGAAATGGAATGATCTGCATCATCACATGAAACGTGCAAAGGCTGAGAAGTTGTCTCATTAGGACCAGCACTAGACTGTCCACCAGTAAAAAGAGGCAGCAAAGTATCATACATGTCTTTCGAGCTAACAAATGTCTCCTTAGTACATGAAAGCAATGGCTGAATAGCATCTTCCACAAAAAAAACATCACGGCTAACCATAATGCATTTAGTCTGTGGATGATATAGACAATAGCCTTTACTTTCAGAACTATATCCAACAAAATTACATTTTACTGCTTTATCATCCATTTTTTGCGATGTTGTTCAGACATTAATGCATATGCCAAACAACCAAAAACATGCAGATGAGCAACAGATGGCTTGCGGTCATGCAAAGCCTCATATGGACTGATAGACTGTAGCGCTTTAGTGGGACACCTGTTAAGTACATATGCTCCACACATGACAGCCTCAAGCGAGAAACAATGTGGTAAAGCCTGACTCTTGACCATACACCTCGCCATCTCCATGAGTGACCTGTTCTTTTGTTTAGAAACTACATTATGTTGAGGTGTATACGGCAGTCTACACTGGTGTTTTATCCCATGTTCAGCCAGAAATGCATTAAAACCAAAAGACATATATTCCCCCCCTCGATCAGAATGGAGGGTGCCCATTTTACATGCTGAAAGATTTCCAACCAAAACCAAAAACTGTTTGAAGCACATGAACACTTCGGACTTTGCTTTCAATGGATATACCCATGCATGCTTGAAAAAATCATCAATGAAAGTCACGACGTAAAGATAATCTCCAAAAGAAGGAGTCTGCATAGGACCACAGAAATCACTATGTACAAGCTGCACTTTTTGAGTAGCCCAAACTGAACCATCTTTTGGAAATGAGGAACGCTGCATTTTGCCCAAAATACAGCCTTCACAAACATGTTTTCCAAATTCCTCAAGTTTGGGCAAAGAGGACACCATTTTAGATTTCTACAGGCGTAGCAAACTAGCAAAATTCAGATGACCAAACGTGCATGCCAAAGCTTTGCATATGACATAGCCTGAGAATCATGTAATGCATATGCCAAATCATTCACGGATCTTTCACTGTCTATGAGCTTATACAACCCACGACATAAAATTCCAAAATCAATAATCATGTCGCCATTTGACAGATCATGAATTGTACCACCTGCCATCAACAAATTTCACAACCAAGCCAATCTTGGCTAATGCAGAAACTAATAACATATTTTTTTATATCCCTGGCACAAACAAAGCATCTGACAAAGTGAAAGAAGTACCATCAACAGTAGTTAAAATGATCTTACCAACTCCCATAACAGGATAAGAGGATTTGTTGGCACATGTAACAGTATTCCCTGTAGCGGCAGGCTCGAGTGAAGAGAAGAAATTGTGCTGCCAGGTAATGTGTTTGGTTGCCCCACTATCAAAGTACCAAACATCTGAGTCTACTGCAGACATGCACTGCTCATGAGAAGATGGGTCAAAATTGCAAGCAATAGTAAACGCCCATTCTTCTTCCTGTGCAAGATTAGCAGACTCTGTTTTCGGTGTAGAGGCCTCTGCAACAACCATTCTAGCCTCCTTTTTCTTTGCCTCTTTTGCAGCCAGTTTTGGACAGTTCTTTATGATATGATCATTCCCTTTACAGTACTTTCAAAACAATTTTTGCTTTTCTCATTTCTTCTTATCTTTATCTTCCTTCTTTGAATGTGCAACATTTGCAGATTTCTGCTTACTAATTGAAGAGCTCCATTTTCCTTTGCCCTTCTGACTAGCCATGAAAGTTTGATCTGCAACATGCATAATGGACCTATTCTGCCTGGACTGATCTTCTTGCAAGAGAACAAATACTAACTTCTCAGATGACAAGGCATTTGGATTTCCTTTGATCATCAATCGAAGAGTAGAAGCAAAACTTTGATATGAATCAGGAAGACCATTCAGAACGGTTTGTAAAAGTGAGCTATCTAGTATAACCTCATCAGCAGAAATCAACTGCTCCTTCAAGTCTTTGATCTTTATTAGAAAATTTTCCATACAATCACCTTCATTCATGTGCTCACTCTCCAACTGTTTTCGGAGGTAAGCAACACGAGCCTCATTCCTAGCTTGGTACAATGTGGTAAGTGTATCCCAAGCATCCTTAGCTGTTCTGCAAGAGCGAATGTGAGGAATAATGACACATTTGATAGAAAAAGAGCGCTATCAATGCATGTGCATGGGTATCTCTGCCATCCCAATAAATTTGCTCTACAGTAGATGCAGCACAAACCATAGCACGAACAAGAATATGCATAATATCATCATCTTCAACACCTTCTGCATCAGCTTTAGTACCTGCAGTTGTAACAGTTGCATGTGTGATAGGATGTTCTTCAACACCCCGCACAATTTTCCACAATCCTTTTGCAACCAATACATGTCGCATCATATAAGCCCATAACGGTTAGTTGGTACCATCCAACTTATCCTCAATAGCCAACATACAGAATACATCATTGCTTTCAACCATGGCCGATGACTAAAATACCTTGATGTAGAAAATTGACTATATCTCAAATAGTTGAATAGAACTACCCAGACAAATTCTGCTAGATCTGTCGCAGACTTTGAGATGCTTATAATGACGAACTGAAACTGGTATATACCTTTGGCACAAAAAGACGAAATAGCCTATGCAAGTGCTGCGATAGTGCGTTCAGAGGCCAAAACGAGCTCAGATAACGATTTTGGCACCCTGAGTATACGTACCAAATTTCATGCGATTCTGAGACTGTGACTTGAGGGGTGTCGATGACGCCCTAGATGAAGCGAGAGCCGACGACCTGCTTTGATACCAATTGTTGGAGTTAGACGTGCGGGAGCATGCGAACAACACAAGGAAGAAGAAGAAGCTTGGAGCACAACACACAATACAGAATGTATTACCACTAGAATGTACAAAAGATTAGTAGCCCATTAGGGCAATAGGTGTATAAACAAGCCGAGGAAAAAACCTCCTAAAGAGGGAAAAAAGTGCCCTGGCTGTCCTAGAGTGTTCACACACATTACTACCTAAATATATCAACAATCATTGGCATGAACATGATGCCCAATGATAGTGCTAAGAGTGGGCTATGATGTAGGCCACTCAACATATACAAATGATCAGGAATAAGCTCAGTAATGGGGGGCATTTAGCTACAAGACTTCAAGCTACTTTTATAGTGACTCTTTTCCAATTTGAATTTGAAATTCAAATAGAGCTCTACCTAAAAGTTCTTCCTCTAAATGAGGAGATATTCTTTCATGAGAAAAACTCGTACCATAAAGTTCTCCTAACTCCACGATTTCAATGGCTTTACTAGATTCCTCCAAGTCAAAAAGACTCAAGACTCTTACAAAAGTTTAATGGTAAAAATGATAAGCAATGGTTCATGTGGTTCTCCAACAATTTGCACATAGTTTATTCAATGCTTAGCCAAGTGTGAAGGCTTGGCATTTGCTCAAACAGCTCCCCCTCAAGCCAAACATCTTGGCCTACTCTTCTTCATCAATCCTCTTGAATGTCCTGCAATCCAATCATAGTTTTAAACCTGCAAAGTTTAGTACCATCAAGTGCTTTGGTCAATAAGTTTGCACATTGCATATTAGTGGATACATATGCAAGTTGAATCTCCTTGCTCAATAGCTTCTCTCTCACATGGTGGTAGTGAACTTCTATATGCTTGGTTCTTGCATGATAGATAGGATTTGCTACAAGATGCAAAGAACTAGTATTGTCACCAAAGATCATTGGTGAGTTAGAATGTAGTCCCAAATTTGAGTAAAGTAATCTGATCCATATGGCTTCTTGAGTAGCATTGGCTAGTCCTCTGTATTCAACCTCTATTGAAGATAAAGCAACAGTAGGTTGCTTCTTGGAAGACCATGAAATGGGTTTATCACCTACAAAAGAGAGATAACCTGAGGAACTCCTCCTGTCATCCTTACAACCTGCCCAATCTGCATCTGAGTATAGCTTGATGTTCAAATCTAAAGTATATGGAAAGTATAAACCTTGTTTTTGGGTACCCATGAGATACTTCAAAATCCTCTTGGAAGCTTCCAAGTGAGGTGCTCTAAGTTTATGCATGAATTGTCTTAAAACACTTACTCCATAAGCAATATCAATCCTTGTCAATGTTGCATAGTTTAGGCTTCCTATTATGCTTTGATATCCTGCAATATCTCTTCATGAGCACTCAACTTTTGGTTTATCTCCATAGGAATGCTAGCTATCTTGGCATTCTCCAAGTGGAACTTCTTTAACATGTCCTGCACATACTTTCTTTGAGTAATATAAATTCCATAATTTGTATAGACCAATTCAAGTCCAAGAAAATACTTTAGAAACCCTAGATCATTGATTTTGAACTCTTGCATCATTTGATTCTTGATATGTTTGATGCCATTGGAATCACTACCTGTAAGCATGATATCATCAACATACACACATAGGTATATCACTTCTGAATTACTTCTCTTGACAAACAGAGAGGTATCTATTTTGTTTATGATGAATCCTTGATCTTGAAGGTATGTAGTCAACTCTATGGTTCCATGCCCTAGGTGCCTGCTTCAATCCATACAAAGCTTTGTTCAATCTGCATACATAATTTACCTTGCTTTGGTCTTCATAACTAGGAGGTTGAGCCATGTAAACCTCCTCTAAAATCCAGCCATTAAGAAAATCATTTTTTACATCCAATTGGTACATATTCCGAATCCTTGATGCAACCAGACATACGAACACCCTGATGGTTGGCATTTTGGCCACAGGTGAGAAAGTCTCTTTATAATCAATTCCTTGGGTTTGTGCAAAACCCTTTGCCACAAGTCTAGCTTTATACCTATTTATTGATGCATCTGAGTTTCTCTTGACTTTCTAAATCCATCTAGAACCAATTACCTTCATAGATTCCTTCTTTGACACTAGCTCCCAAGTGTCATTCTCCTTGAGTGCTTCTATTTCTTCATCCATAGCTTTCTACCATTCTGCCTTAGTCTTTGCTCCATCATATGAGGTAGGTTCCTCACATGATAAATCCTTAGCAAGATACACAAAATGCTTAGTAACTAAAGAAGTATCATACCCATATCTGATTGGCCTCTTGCTCTCCCTTTGTGATCTTCTAATTGCTTCGTTGGATGATTCGGGTATGTCTTCCAACCTGTTTATCTTGACCTTGCCTTTTGAATTCCATGCTTTACACTTTTCTAGGATGTCCTCATCATCTGATTTGATGTCTTAGTTTGGCTTGGCTCCTCCTTGGTGAGGCTTGGAAACTCCTCTTCCAAGTCATATGGCAACTTAACCTTCCTCCATTCACTTTCAAACCAAGAATCATTCTCATCAAACACAACATCTCTACTGACCATAAATCCCTTGTTGGATGGATTATAAAACATGTATCCTTTCATATTCAAATCATACCCTATGAAGATGCACTTCTCTGCCTTAGGGTCCAACTTACCTCTGATTTGTGATGGAATGTGCACATATGCAGCACATCCAAAGATCCTCCAATGATCAAGTGATGGCCTCCTAACATACCATGCTTCATATGGGGTCATCCCATCAAGTGATTTCGATGTTAACCTGTTAATAAGATAAGTGGAAGTAGATACACTCTCAGCCCACAAATCATTAGGTAATCTTTTCTCATTTAGCATTGACCTAACTGTTTCAACAATCAACCTGTTTCTCCTCTCTACTAACCCATTTTGCTCAGGGGTATACCTTGTTGATATTTCCCTTTTGATACCTCTCTCCTGCAAGAATGCATCAAATTCATTTGAGAAGTACTCACCTTCTCCATCTGACCTTAATCTCTTTAGGCTTCTTCCTGTTTGGTTTTCCACAAGTGCAAGATACTTCTTAAAGCAACTGAATACTTCATCTTTGTGCTTCATAAAATACAAGATAGTCCACCTAGAGAAATCATCCATGAAAGACACATAGTAACTTGAACCAGAAATTGATGGGTCCTTGCTTGGTCCCCACACATCTATGTGGACAAGTTCCAAGTATTCTTCATGCATGTAGCCTTTCTTTGAGGAGGGTAACCTGTGTGATTTACCAAACTGACATGCATCACATTTATAGATCATGTGTTGCTTGGATACATTAGGTATCCCAAGCTCACATTGATTCTCTACATATTCGCTAATTTGGATAAATTTTGGTTAGAAAAATCAACTAACCAAAATAGATTACTTGTATACATAGGTAGGTGGAAATTGGACTTCACTCATGGATTGATATCTCACAGAATATTGAAACTTTGAAGGAAATAATTGACAACAGAACGTACATGAGATAAGCTTTCCAATGAGTGTTTGAATGGAAGAAATGGTTACATATACATTGAGATATGAGCCTCACAACATGACTGTGCACAAAGTGACATCCACCTAGAAAGAGTCTATGAGAAGACAAAATGACAAAATCGCTTAAGATCAGATCTAACTACTGGAGGCTCTTTCCTCTTTCTCTCCTTGTTGATAATGTACTCCTCCTCCACTTTTATATCCAATGAGTATGTGAAGAAGTTTGTGCCTTCTTCTTAACTCACCACTTTCATTTGATTTCCCACTACATGCCACTCGCTACAAGGAAGATCTTGTATCTTTTATTCATAATGACTTTTGACTAGATTTTTTCATCCTTAGAATTATTTTTTTCTTTAGCTTTACATTTTGTAAATTTAGCCAAGCATAGCTCATATGAAAATAAGCTTGCACATTTATCTTCAACAGGGGATGCCTAGGGGTTTGAAGATTTCACCATTCTTAATGACTTCACAACCTAACACAAAAACACAAGTTGGGATACAGTGTTAGATGCCTTGAAGGAGGTCTTATTGTGGTTGACGTTGAACCCACTGGCTAAGAAAAAGATGTTCAAAGAATAAATAGAGGAAAAAAGCTCATAAACCTTTGTCAGCATATTGGTATCATCAGCAAACATTTTAAGGCTATGGGGGGAGTGGGAATAAAGGATGATTATACCTTTAATATCCCCTTTCATCATGGCATCCTTATTAAGCCAACCTAAAGCCTCACTAGCAATGGCAAAGACAAGGGGAGCAAGGGGATATCCTTGTCTTATAGATCTATGCAGCCTAAAAGGCTAAAAAATGGAAACATTCTTAGCAACCCTAGAGTAACCATTCCCAAACAAAACACTCACATACTTTATAAATTTCCTAGACCAAAGTCATGTAAATAGTGGAGAATGAAATCCCACTCTACCCTATCTTTGGCTTTATCAAAATCCACTTTGAAGAAGAAGAAGAACTCTTGATTCAACTCTTTGACATAATACATATTCCCACAAGGAAATAATGGCATCAAGGATAAATCTTCCTTTAATAAAAACTTTGTTCACGAAGAATGAATTGGTCCATGATAGGGATAATTATTCTCACCATGGAAGAGGAGAAGATTTTGTAGATAGTATTCAAGCAGGAGATGGGTCGCCAATTCTTAAGGTCATCTTTGGGACCCTTTTTGTGGATTAACTTGATAACTCCATTATTGATACCAATGGAAAGAGTACCTCTAGTAGTAGTTTCCTTCTAGATCAAGAGTATGTAAGGGGTCAAAAATGCTTTCAACCCAATGAAGAATCCATTTGGGATCCCATCAATACGAGGTGACTTATAGGGTTTCAATCTACTATGGATTTTTTAACCTCATCAGTGGTGAGGGGCACGTCCAAGATGGACGCAAGGCTTTTAAATATCATTTTTTTCCTTATACGGGCAATAATGGCCCTCGCTCTCTAGATGTGCTCCCCACACTTGGGAGATCTAGAGAATACATTGGTAAAGAAGCTCATAACTTCTTGTAAGTTCCTCAATGTTAATGGCAACATCTTTTGTACTCTTGTTAAGCATATGAACAAAATCTTTGGCTTTCTTCCTTGCTATTATTGGGTTTCTAAACTTTACCATTCCAATATTCTCTTGAATTAGTAGCAAGGGAGCTACTCGTAGAAAGGTAGTCTTCATATTTCAATCTTTCTTGAAGCCCCTAAATACTTGTTATCCATATCTTCACTTCTAATCTAAGACCCACTCAGGCTTCCCAACTATAAGCCAATATCTCATCTCCTCTTGGCACTAATGATTCTAGAAACCTTCTTATATAGAGTGAAGAGGGATTGAATCCCATGGACAGCAGTATCCCAAGCAACAAAGGGGAAAGCGTAATAACTGAATTCTAAGAAATGATACACTTAACTTTGTCAATAATGATGGCAATATTCAATAAGGAGGCATCAAGGTGGGGTCATCTAGCTTTGTAGGTAGTGGAATCTTTGTTCAGGACAATCTTAATGAGTTTATGGTCAGAGAGAAAGAAGGGTACAAATTCCCTTTTGACTTATTGTTCTAGGAAAAGCTAGATCTCTCTAAGAGATGTCAACAAGATCGTGAGTGGTGATGAAAGAATGTCAAGCACTCTGTTGCAGAGCAAAGGAGCACAAGAGAGGAGCCCCAAAATTTTCAAATTAATGGGCATAATTTTTCTTCTTTGAGGTCTTAGAGAATTCCTTTAAAGCCATGTAAATGCAATAGAGGAGTCCTCTAGATGCATAATCCCAACTTGTTGTAAAATATCCCTTGTAAATTAGTAGGAAATTCACTTTTTTGGAATAAAGTGCCGATCTCTTGTGTGAAAGGACCAAACTTAGGGCACATGTATATAAGTCACTTTGTGACTCTTTGTAGAGACTTTTTGCCATTGTGAAGAAGGAGCTCTCCAAATTTCGAATTTGCCTCTTTCTTGCAGATTTCCATCTTCTCTTTGATCTTGTATGTGTGTGTAATGGTTGGAATGTGTGTGTAGGACTGTTGTCTACCCCTCCCCACTGTTTTTGAGCTACTGTAGTGTGTGTGTGAGCTTGTAGGAGTTGTAGCGTGAGTGTGGGTGCTTCCCGCCATTCACTATTTTGGTCATAACTTGAAGCAGAGTTGTCAGAATTGAGTGAAACCATTCTAGTAGATGCGTCTTGTTGAGAGCTTTGAAACGAGTACCCTATTGATTATATTTAGAGTTCGGAGCTGGGAGAAATCCTTGATTTACTGAAAACTACTGTAAGAGGTATCGCGGCAGACACTTTCAGTCTTTCAGTGAGTTTGAGAGGTGGATTAGTGTTTTCTCGTGCATAGCAACTGAGTCACTTCATTCTCCATCATGTGTGCATATGTCTTCATACACTTGGTTATGTCATTCGATCGGATTGACATTTAAATGTGTGTTAATTTCCCACTATACACACTTGTGTTGCAATAGAGGTACAGTCTCATTGGCACGAGTCCTTGAGACTTCTTGACTCGAGTACATACGTTTTTGACGCCGTTGCCGGGGAACACTCAGCCAAGGTGCCTTCGTGATGGTTATAGATCGAGTGTGATGGAATCGTACTTGTAGAAGTGAACTCGTTCCGTGGCAAGTAGTCAATCACTTCAGCACTTGTTATTTGACATCCTAGAGGTGTGTGTATTTGAGTTTTTAGGTTTAGGGTTAGTAGGAAGGGAGAGAAGGAGGAGTAAGGGTTAGGTTAGAAGGAGAGGAGAAGTGAAGAGAAGTGAAGTAGGAGTAGGCCAAGATCACTAAAAAAGCCCAAAAAATTTGCCCAAAATTGGTAATGTTCAGTTTCTGTCACAAAAAGTATAAAAACCTAAAAATTTGACTCATTTGACACTTTCCTGTGTTCTGGTATCGCGTGCGAGCAGCGACTGGTATCGCGTGTGAGGTGTCATGCATTTCAGGCCATTAAAGCTAGATCTTGAGTACAAGGTGCAAGCAAGACAGCACTAAGGTAAGATTCCACAAAGTATTTTGAACAAAAACACACTAAAAGTGCACAAACGCGTGATTAAATGCGTATGCGGTGTCGTGGGAGGGAAGACAGTTGATTTTTGAACTTCATTGAAAGGGACAGTGGGCTAGGAGTGAAGAGGTGTGTGAGAAGGACAAGGGGGTGAATTTTTTTTTTGATTTTTGAGGTATTTTGGCTTGAGTATCGCGATCGGTTGAGTTTTTGGTATCGCGATACCAAAAATTCCCTAGTATCGCGATACTCGCCAAGGTATCGTATCATCAGGCACCAGTCTTGGTATCGCGATACCACTTTGGTATCGTGTCGCCAAGTTGGTATCGCGATCACACTTTATCCCAGTGGTATCGTATCGTTACCTACTGTTGTATCGTATCGTTCGCCTGCTAGTGTCGCATCACGATACCCTTTTCAGTATCGTATCGCCTCGATTCTCAGATATCGTATCGCGAGGACCTTAGTATCGTATCGCCCCTAATCTAGGTATCGTATCGTCAACCCCTAAAGTATCATATCGCCCACTTCCTAGTGTAGTATCGCGATATCATACTAGTATCGTATCGTGCAAGTTGGTGGTATCGTATCGCCACTCGTCTTGGTATCGTATCGTCTCATTGTCAGGAGTCGTATCGCGATACCAAGTTGGTATCGTATTGGTGTATATTCTAGTATCGTATTGGCGGAGTGCCTGGTATCGTTTGGAAGTTTGGTATCGTATCGAGAGAATCCTAGGTATCGTATCGTCTATTCTGAAGGTATCGTATCGTCAGGATAGCTCGTATCGTATCGCGGCCAACAGCAGTATCCTATCGTCTACACTACAAGTATCGTATCGTGTAGATTTCAGGTATCATATCGCGGCCAGATCGGTATCGCCCAGTGCAGTATCGCTTGGAAGTGGTATCGCCCAGAGTGGTTGAAGCATTTTGTCAGGAAACTTAAGGCATTGGAAGAGCCACTCAAGGAGAGTCTCTATGTCAGACATTGGTCTACAGAGATCATTCCATGTGTGTGTGGGACGAGGGCTAGTTAGCCAAGGTCCTAAGCTCGGGGGTATATCCTAAGGTATTTGATGGTTAGTGGGGATGAGTGTTGCATGCTGGCCACATGGTGACGCTAGAACATTCCAGATCACTGCTATTTTAGATACAAGAGGATATAAATGGATGGGAGGAGAGTGGCACACACATCATTTGCATGTTTCTTGAGGAAAGCCTCACACTTGGTATCAAAGCTAGATTTTTAGTTATTTTTGGTGGAGAATTCGCGTGGAGGAAGGCGCTCTTGCATGTTCTTTTGTCGGTGGTCGTTCACGGAGGAGAAAGCAGACACCCACATCACTTTTGGCCACCCACGAGGAGAGAAGCAGACACCCACGTCAATTTGACCGCCCGTGAGGAGAGAGGGAGAGAGAGATTCTTCTCTTTCCTTGTTATTGAAGGATTTAAGGAAGAGCTTCTCCATATAAAGGTGCCTGTTGGGCTGTTGAAGAGGATATGTGGGATTAATCCGCAGCTGCGCGCGCTCACAGAGAAGAGGAGGCGAATTTTTGAGAAGGCCATAGCTAAAGCTTCTCTTATCCCAGTTTTTTTGAGCACCAAGCTTCATCAAATTGACCATATCTTGGTCAAATCTTATCCAAATTTGGTGTTCTTGGGCTTGTTGGAAAGCTCTCTCAGAGATCTTTCCAAGGAGTGGCTATAAGCCATACTTTGGGTTCAGATATTTCCTGCAATAGAGGTTAGAAGTGGATTGTTCTTCATTGAACACCTTGAACGAAGCACTTTTTGAAGATTTGTGCAATCTACGAGCAAAAGGGAGTCGATACTCTACCCGTGGCTCTTCAATTGGATGCTTCAACAATATCAAAGAAAGTCGGAGATAAGTATTTAGTCAATATTTGCTTAATTATTCTGTTAAATGTGCATATTATAACTATTTTTGCATTACGGATAGGATGACGTAATTAGAGCGTAAATAGAGAAGTATGTTTGATGCTTGAGCTTTTCTTACAGGTGGTAAGTATCGGTAGGTATCGACCAGAAAAATATTTTGATTGAGGGCCTGTAGTGCCCAACAGCATATTTGGAAAAGTTTTCTATTGCAGGTGTTCGAACATAGAAAGAATAGATCGTGCTTGCCGGCACATGATTTATGCTTGACGATTGTTATTTTCTTCGAAATTATTTCGGATTTCATAGTGACGCCATTAGGCTGGCAAAATTTTAAAATATTAGCATGCATGTGCATTAAAATTTAGAAAGCATATTAAAGTTTCTTTCTATTGTCTTTTTCTATTTAGCAAAAGCTTTGACTGGTTCTTTTTTCCGCTTGCCAGTAGTATTTACGTCTGTTTAGTCTTTAAAAAAAAAAAGCAAAAGAAAAAGTTTCTTGCCTAGCATGGAACCCGAACCTTCTTCACCTGTTAGGACAAAATCCATTATGCCTGAACCTCCAGTTGATCCCATTCAAGCTATGAACAATAGAATTTTATCTTTAGAAAGTTCTCTTCATGACATCTTGGAACACGTGCGTGGTTCTAAGAAAGAAGAAGAGCCTCTTGATTTTGATCTGCGAGAGATGGAGGTAGATGCTCCAGATGAGCATCAAACTTCAAAAGTCCTTAAAGATAGCGTCTTAATTAGAGAAGCCAGATGGCAGCTTAAGGATCTTAAGCCGCCAAGATATAATGGCTCAACTAGTGCTAGGACTGCTGACGCGGTTGAGCAGTGGCTCAGCAAGTGGGAACAGTGTTTCCGTCAGTGCCATATCACCGATGATAGGCACAAGATTCAGCAGGCCACTTATAATCTTATGGATGTCGCTCATAGGTGGTGGCATAAGATAAAGCAGGATAAGAAGGAGCCCACGACATGGGATCAATTCAAAATCCTGTTTTAATAATTTTGTACCACCTGATGAGAGATCTAGAGCACTAGACACCTGGTTCTTCATCAGTCAGAAGAATTAGTCAGTTCAGGAATACGCAGATCGATATAGAGAGGTACTTCTTAAAGTACCTGATACCATTCCAGAGTTTCTTCAAGTCCACAAGTTTGTCTTGGGACTCAGAGAAACTATCAGACCTTTAGTAAGGAAAGAGCGGTGTCAGTCTTTGGCACAGGCCACAGAGATGGCCTTAGTTTATGAGGATGGCCGCAGGAGCACAAGTTCCCAGGGCCAGAGATCCCCATGGACTAGGGTTAGCCGACCTTTCCATACTTCGACTCCTGGTTCGGTCAGTGCACAGCCTTCTAGGGAGGCTAAGCAGGTGCACATGATCCAGACAGTCTCAGGAGGTAAGAGAAAAGTGTCTGCTCTGGCTGAGAGGGTATATAACCGATCCATTCTTACCCCTCAGTAGAAAGAGAAGGCAATGAAAGAGGGTTTGTGCTATGGATGCTTAGGACAACACTTATATAAGGATTGTCCTAAAAAGAAAAAGATAGCAGCCACCATAGTCATAAATCCGACTCACGCAGGGGGTGGGAGTGACGATGAATTTGGGGATCCCCCATCTCCATTATCATCTCCCATAGTGGCCATGACGGTCACTAAGAAGGTTCCGACTGTGCCATATGTTGTGCTTTCGCCAGTGGCACAGAAAGGATACCGATTCCCAGATACTGAGCTTATTGTTATGAGAGGAGTCGTGGCAGGACAGCCTGTCAAGGTACTCTTTGACACAGGTTCGATTCATAATGTTATTAGTTCCCGATTAGTCAAGAGATTATGCTTAGATACAGTACAATCAGATTATACTTATACCGTAGAGCTAGCTGACGGGAAGGGAACTGAGACTTGGGATAGAGGAGTAGTTGATCTTCCTATTCAGATCTAGTCCTATGAGGATAGATTGGATTTTGAGATAGCGAGATTAGCTCGATTCAACGTAGTTCTTAGTAAGAAGTAGCATGCGAGGAAGAAACCAGTCATTGATTTTGCTTCGCATGTGTATCAGTTTGAGCATGAGGGAAGGAGATTACTGATCCGTGGAGAACCAGATCTCCAGAGACGCGATTGGTGACTGCTACCAAGTTGCTCAAAATTGATTGTAAGTATATCTATTTTCTTTATTTCATGTATTTGTCATATGTTGAGATGGATTCATGCAGTCATGGAGACTCTAGTTGGAATGCTCCAGCACTTTTAGCTAAAGTGAGAGCAAAATTCCAAGAGTTGTTTTTAAAGGAATTACCTTCAGGTTTGCCTCCTTGCAAGAATATTGAACATAGAATCGAATTGGTACCAAGAGCGAGTCCGACCGCTCGACCACCATTTCGAATGAGTTTGCAGGAGGAAAATGAAGTTCGCAAGGTCGTGGATGAGTATCTTCAGAAAGGGTTGATAAGACCCAGCTATTCACCCTTTGCCGCTCCAGTTCTTCTTGTGAAGAATAAGGATGGATCTTATAGGATGTGTGTCGACTATCGAGCACTCAATAAGATCACTATTAGACACAGATATCCTATGCCCCGGATTGATGATCTTTTGGATGCTCTAGGTGGAGCCATTGTATTTAGTAAGATAGATTTAAAGAGTGGCTATCATCAGATTAGAGTGAAAAATCATGATGTACATAAGACAGCTTTCAGGACCCGTTTTGGTCATTATGAGTATTTGGTCATGCCTTTTGGTTTGACAAATGCTCCAGGTACATTTATGATGTTAATGAATGATATTTTAAGACCTTTCATAGGAAAGTGTGTTGTTGATTTTGTGGATGATTTGCTAGTGTATAGTAGAACTGTGCATGAGCATGAAAATCATTTAAGGTTTGTGTTGAATATTTTAAAAGAAAATAAGCTATATGTAAATCCAGAGAAGACACAGTTGTTTCTTCCGAGGATAGACTATCTAGGGCATGTGATTTCAGCCGATGGGGTTCAGATGGATCCCAAGAAGGTATCAATTATTTTAGCATGGCCTACTCCTCAGGATGAGGGGCAGTTACGGTTATTCTTAGGACTTTCCAGTTTCTATCAGAAATTCATCTCTTCATATTCGTCGATAGCAGCACCTATGACGAACTTGCTTCAAGGCAAAATTCCATTTGCATGGAAGCAAGAGCAGCAAGAGAGTTTTGATACTCTGAAACAAGTTGTTTCAGAGGCTCCTATACTCAAAGTGGTAGATCCTCAGAAACCATTTGAGTTAGAGACGGGTGCTAGCGGCATAGCCATAGGTGCAGTCTTAAGTCAAGATGGCAGGCCAATAGCTTTTGAAAGTAAGAAGTTAAGTAGTGCACAACGCAATTGGCCTGTGCATGAACAAGAGTTGTATGCGGTGGTGCATGCACTTAAAGTTTGGAGACACTATCTTTATGGTGCAGACTTTAAGGTATTCACAGATCATCATACACTCAAGTATTTTTGTAGTCAGCCAGATCTTCGAGGCCGACAAGCTCGTTGGGCTGAGCTCATGCAAGAATTTCATATGGAAATCTTGTATAGAAAAGGCAAAGAAAATATAGAAGCTGATGCATTATCTCGTATAATGTATCAAATGAGCTTTACAGTTTTAGAAAGCTCATTGCTTCAAGAAATTAAGGAAGCACAGGTGGAAGATCCACATTTGTTAAAGATAGTTAGAGCCATTAGTGATGACTCTATATTAGGAGACGGGACAGTTCCAGCTGTTTCTTCTTCTACTAAAGCAAAAAAGTCCATTCTGTATTCTAATTTCTCACAGGAGAATGGAATAGTGAAGCGGAAAGGAAAGGTTTGTGTGCCAGATTCCCGGGATTTGAGAAAGAAAGTCATGCATGATAACCATGATGTTCCCTGCGCAGGACATCCTGGTGTTGATAAGACAATATAGCTTGTTAGAAGAACATTTTGGTGGCCTGGATTAGCCAGAGATATCCATACTTATGTTCAACAATGCTTTATGTGTCAAGTCAACAAAGCAGAAAGGGTAAAGACACCAGGTCTTTTACATCCTTTACAAGTTCCATATCATAATTGGGATAGTATATCCATGGACTTCATAGTGGGGTTACCGCGGACCCAAAGGAAGCGGGATACAATCCTAGTTGTGGTAGATAGACTGAGCAAGATGGCTCATTTCATACCTACGCAGGAGACGATAGAAGCTCCACAGGTAGCGGAGTTGTTTATCCAGAATGTCTTCAGATTGCATGGGTTACCTACATCCATAGTTTCAGATAGGGATGTCAGATTTACAGGACACTTCTGGAAGTTTGTATTTGACAAACTGAAAGTGTTACTAAAAATGAGTAGTGGTGATCATCCACAGACAGATGGTCAAACCGAGAGGGTCAACCAAATTCTAGAGGATATGTTAAGGGCATATTTTTCTGAGAGACAGACAGATTGGGATAGTTATTTGCCATTAGTAGAGTTTGCTTATAACAATAGGCCTCACAAGGTGACTGGGATGTCTCCTTTCGAGATGAACTATGGCATGAATCCCACTGCTCCCAGTACCATAGGAATGCCTAAGAAATGTCCTAGTGCTTCCGAGTTCTTAGCAAATCTCCAAGCAAACCTTGAAATAGCTAAAGCCAAGATGCAGCAAGCAGCAGATAGAGCCAAAGACTATGCTGATAGGAAAAGATCTCCTAGATCCTTTGAGGAAGGAGACCGAGTCTTCCTTCAGGTACCAGCTAGATCTACTTCATTGTCCACAGGGAAGTGTAGTAAGCTATCACCAAGGTATTGTGGACCTTGGAAGATAGTCAAGAAGTTGAGTGTCAGTAAACTAAGAAAGTATATATCTAGGGTGGATAATCTAATAGAGGGTATTGTTTCTTTGCAGGAAACCGATAGAGAAGATCATTCTCCAGACAGAATACTAGATAAGAAACAAAAATGGTTAAGGAATCATGTCATCCAAGAGTATCTGGTAGCCTGGAGAGGATTACCACTTACTGACTCTACTTGGGAATCAGAAGCTCTAGTTCACAAGTACTTTCCCTCATTGATCATTGAGGACAATGATCTTTAGAAGGGGGAGAGAGTGTCAGACATTGGTCTACAGAGACCATTCCATGTGTGTGTGGGATGAGGGCTAGTTAGCCAAGGTCCTAAGCTCGGGGGTATATCCTAAGGTATTTGATGGTTAGTGGGTATGAGTGTTGCATGCTGGCCACATGGCGACGCTAGAACATTCCAGATCATTGCTATTTTAGATACAAGAGGATATAACTGGATGGGAGGAGAGTGGCACACACATCATTCGCATGTTTCTTGAGGAAAGCCTCACACTCTGAGACTTAGAGAGTCTGAGGAGGGTGAATGAACTTGAGGTCATGGAGAGTGCTAAGTAGCCGAAGAAGTGTCATATCTTCTGTGGGAAGTGCTGCCCAGGTTAGTCACCACTCTGCCTATTCAGATACCTCTAGTGACTCAGAGGAGGAAATACCCATGGCTTCGGAAGACATGCAGGGTCCAACTCCAAGTAGAAATTTCATGACTGTTGTAGAGGGAGATTACCGCACTTCCTTGCAGTATGTGTCTACCAATGCCCAAGAAATCCCCATCTACCTGGATGGCTTAAACAAATCTGTGGCTAGGATGGTAACTTCCATGGATGCCACAATCATGCCTAGAACAACTGTCAAGTATGAGGGAGGAGCATACATAGACAAGGTTGGTCACATCTACATCGTAACTGAATTTCCTGAGATGATCAATGAAAGGGGAGAGTTAGTGGAACCAGAAGACTCCGGAAGAACAAACCCTGAGGAGCTAGTGGCTACCCCTAGAGGCAGATCCCAAGTAACATGAGTCTTGAGAGAAGACTTGATATCTCAAGACGACTACTTATTAGAAGTCTATATGATCCATGGATCAGACTTATTGCTTCAAACAGACTTACCAGCTCCAGGGAGAGAAGAAAGCCCCATGACATTTTATGAGCTGAAGGATCCAGAAGACGAAACTAGACTCACATACTTGGACAAAAATCAGAGGAGATATTGGCCGGTTAGTGCCTTAGACAGGGCTCGGCTGAGATACATGGGTGTGCCTGTATTCCCTCAGAGAGATCAGGCAACTACTTCGTAGAACGCCTTTGGAAATCAACAAGAGACAGAACACACCACGTCAAGACAAACCAGCCAACGAAGTGTGCCACACCGTAACCATGTACAATTTGTGACTCCAAGAGTGCAAACACACAATCAGACCCCCGCAGGGGTAGGTAATCAGTACCGACCACCAGTAAGACCACGACCACCAGTAGGAGGGCAGCCGGGAATGCCCCGAGTTAGACCAGCAGTCCCTGTCTTCCCTGTAATGTCGAGACCGCCAGAACCAATGAGAAGACTTAGACCTATCCAAGTGGCCAAGTGTGTAAGGAATCACTATGATGGATTGGGAGAACCCTACGATCACATTGCGGAATTTAAACAAGTTCTAAGGGCAAAACAAGTAGACGACTTCTTTGTGCAGTATGAGTCTTTTGGACTCACCCTCACAGGAACAGCTCTAACTTGGTTCCAGCCATTAGACCCTAATCAATTTGGAAACATGGAGCAATTCTTTCAAGAATTCATTGGGGAATTCACGAAGAGAGGGATTAAACACAATTCTGCGTCTTTAATCCATAGTTTTAAACAAAACCCTAATGAAACAATGAAAACAACAGCCATGAGATTCAATCGGTATGTGGATAGATGCCCGGTTGCAGAGAGACCCACTCAACAAAAAATGATTTCATTATTTTTGGATGGACTCACAAACGAAACCCTAAGAACCTTAGTTTACATGAAGAGGTTACAAACTCTGAGTGAGTTTCTTCAAGAGTGCATTCATTTAGAAGATAACCTAGCCGAGGACCTCAAGAGTACGCCCATCCCCACTAAATCAGAAGACTCGCGAAGTACCATCACCTCCGTAATATGGAAGAATTAGCGGAACTATTAGCAAAAAAACTAGGAGTCTAGGGACAAAGAACTTACCAACACCCAGCACAAAGAGTGTCTATGCTATGAAGATGTAGTCTATGTGGAGGAGATCACCCTACACACATGTGTGTGCGAGGAGGGACCGGTGCACATCAAACATACCCATACAACAGACATCACCAACCAGGAACTGCTTTGTATTGCCATATAGAACAAAAGTACACTAATCACACCATTGAAAATTGTCCATTCAATAGACAGGCATGACCATTCCAACCACCACAGTATCCACCATATGGATATCCACCTAGAGAGTAGGGCAAAGAGATGCCCAGATACAATCCCTATCCAACACCAGCAGGAATATCAAGACCATATGAACAGGCACCGTATCCACCACCACAACCAGTGCTAGGGCCACAACTGTCACAACCTCAACAGGTAGTACCTGTGAAGTATGCCCAGCCCGAAGAAAATTTGGAGAGAGCCATAGTGCCAGCATCATCTACAATCAATGAGGAATCAGCGAACCCTGGATATGAGCTGCCACCAGGAGATTACTACCCATATGAAGCCAATATGTTAGATTATGAACCAACCTATGATTCGGCATATTATGGATATGGAAACTATGACCAAAGCTATGGCACTGAGGTCGCAACTCTAATGTATACCACTCTTAAAGCACAACCACCCATGAGACCACCCATTAGACCACCTGTACCAAGACGACCTTGCTATAGATGCGAAGGAGACCATTTTATTAGAGAGTGCCCTCGACCTTACAATCCACCAACACCTAGGACTTGGGAAGGATATTGTAACGATTGCGGAAAGGAACATCTTTTCAGGGATTGTCCTAAGAATCCAACCAAAGTCCAAGATACTGCACGAATCAATGTAATTGAAGTAATAGAAGGATCTGGAAGTGATAAGGAATATACTGTGCCATTGAAAGCCATTACAAGAGCTCAGACAAGGCAACAAAAAGGGAAACACCCAGAATAGGAACAAGAGAGCGATAAAACGGTAAGCCCTAAAGTTCAGGTGGTTGAAGATTCTGAGGATCCACGCGAGAGTACCCAGAAAACCAAGGTACAAAAATGGAAGGAAAGAAGAGAAAAACTCAAAGATAAATGGGCAAAAAATGAGTGTATAAAAAATAAAAAACAAATCCGAAACAAAAGGGAACATAAAGAACAAAGGATCCGAGAGGAGATTCCGGTGTCACCACTTATCCAAGAGAAAGAGAAACCAGGATCAATTCTAGCTGACCCAAAACCAGACGACTTAGACATGTGGCTGAAAGCTTACCAAGCTAGAATTAAGACTGAGCCGAATGTAGAGCAACACGAAAAACTTTACCCACAAGGGGAGCTAGAAAAAGAAAGACTAGCGATATGTAGGAAGCTTATAGAGGTGGCACAAGCAACCCTAGAAAAGACTATCCCAGCTCTGCCAGAGACAAGGATAACAGATGATCAATACGAAGAATGTGTCAAATCCAAAGGTAAAGAACTTAGAAGGAAGGAAGACATAGGTGAACAAATGAAAATTCAAGATGAACCTGTGTCATTAATACCGGACTTAGAGACAGAATGGCCGAAGGAATTATGGAATAGAATCCGAGAAGAACAATGGAAGAAAAATGGAGTATCGAAGCCTCCTTTTGAGGAAATAGATGTAGAAGTTTATCAACCAAATATCAACCTGGAGGAAGTCTATGAAGAAGTATCAAGACTTGATAGAAATAGAGAGGAAACCTTGAGTGTTTCAACCTTACCTAATTACATGGGAGAATACGAAAAGGAGTCTATAATAATACGAGCCCCTACAACACAGAGAAAAGGAAAAGGAAACTCAAAAAAAAGTTCACACAATCTAACGGAACTCAAGAAAACAAAAGTACAATGCAAATTGACTGTGGAAGAGTTACTTCAACTTAAGCCACAATTATGGAGACAATTAGCGAGCCAATTAGAATTAGGGCAAGAAAAGGAAGGAAAGGGAAAAGAGAACACATCTAAAATACAAATCCCTGTTGATAAAGTGGGAGAGTTTAGTGAAGGTGACGAAGGCAATACATGTCTGCCTGTCACTAACAATGGGTACATGACCAAGGCTATACTAGACACGGGAGCCGGGGAAGGAATCGCCACCAAGGAGATTTGGTAGAAATGGGGAAAACCTGCCTTATGACCCACACGCATGAAGCTCCAATTAGCAGATGGTCATGTCGAGAAACCTTAGGAATATTGGAAAGAATCAACTTAACCACATGTGGAGTAGAATTTGAACACACATTAGCCATTTGTAAGTTCGAAAAAGCTAACAACTACGAAATGATATTAGGGCGACCCTTTATGAGACAAATGCGGGTAGTGCAAGACTGGGGAAAAGATTCATTGTATCTACAACATCAAGGAAATACAACCAAGATAAACTTGCATACGTTTGCTTATCGAGATGTCCCTCCACTGCAGTGGAATCCCATACACAAGGAGGAAGATGACCTATCCATGCATAGTGCTGGATCGAGCGATCAATCTTGGATGCACGAGGATGCTCAGTTATGGATGTGCAAAGAGGCCAAGAAGGAGGAGAGTAAAAGACAAATATGGCCGATAGGACATCCTAACTACCGACCAGTAGAGGACCCAGGGTACATGCCTCAAATCTTTCCAGATGAGACCTTTGAACTACATGGATGGATGGAAATTCTAGCAACCTTAGATGTGTGCGTGAATGAGGAAGTCTTGACAATGAACGAGTGCATAGATGAGGAAGGTTATGATGTAAACCTTCATATGGTGGTCCTTCAAGAAGTAGATGAAGGGGAAATCTTGGAGAAAGAATGGAAAGAGGAATATGAGAGTATAGAAATGGAACCAGAATTCGATTCTGAAGAAAACTACCTGGACACCATTCAAAACAGAGAGAAACAGGAACCTACCAAGATCTTAGCAATCAAAGCTACTCCCATGGTACAAAAGCAAGCAGAAGACATGAGTAAAATAGGACCTGATCCAGATTCGTTTGAAGTGCCTGAACATTTTAAAAGATATGAAGTAGAAGAGAGAAAGGTAGCCATTCAAATGCCTAAACGAGAGGCTAGAGATGGAGAAGCATACGACAACAAAGAACAAACAAAAAAAATTGTAGTAACAGTGGAAGACGGAGAAGAGCGATGCACCTACATAGGCAAAGACGTATCAGAGGAGGAGGAAGAAGAACTCATACAACTGATCCAAGAATATCGAGACGTGTTCGCATGGACATATAAGGATCTCAAGGGTGTAGAACCCAATATTTGTTCTCATCGAATACTAATGACTGCAGATGCAAAACCATCGAAACAACGCCCTTATACGTATAATGAGGTGTATGCAGCGAAAATTAAGGAAGAAATTGACAAGCTACTAGCTGCAGGATTCATATATGAGATAGAACACACCGAGTGGGTATCACCGTTAGTAGTTGTGCCTAAGAAAAATGGAAAATTGAGGGTGTGCATTAACTTGAAAAAGGTCAATGCAGCCACCATACGTGATAGCTATCCATTACCCATCACGGACCATCTATTGGAAAGGGTAGCAGGAAAGGAAGTCTATAGCTTCTTAGATGGATTCTCCGGATACAACCAAGTAGCTATTGCTACTAAGGATCAACATAAGACCGCATTCGCAACCGAATGGGGAGTCTATGCTTTCAGGGTGATGCCTTTTGGACTCACTAATGCACCTGCTACTTTCCAACGATTGATGTGTCATGTTTTCAAGGAATTCTTGAAAAAGAGTATGGAAGTGTATGTAGATTATCTATGTACATACTCGAATCAAAGACGAGATTATATTCCCGAGTTGAGAAAAATATTTAATAAATGCCGCCAGTATCGAGTCTGCCTAAACCCAAAAAAATGTGTCTTCATGGTGAGACAAGGGAAGATCTTAGGACACATAGTCTCAAGAAATGGAATATCCACGGATGAGGACAAGATCAAGGTCATCTTAGAGCTTCCTAGACCAAAGAATGCTAAAGAGGTACAAGCCTTTATGGGACATTGTGGATATTACCGTCGGTTTATTCACATGTATGCCATAATAGCCAAACCCCTGTATGGTCTCTTAACCCAATTCACTTGGACGGAAGAGTGCGAGAAAGCATTCAATCAATTAAAAAAAAGGCCTAGCACGGCCCCAATTCTAAAAATGCCCAATTGGAACAAGCCTTTTCATATTCATGTTGATGCTTCTAATTATGCAATAGGATGTATCTTAGCCCAACCGGCTGATGAAGGAAAGCTAGATCATCCAATTGCCTATGCAAGTAGACAACTGAATCAAGCTGAAAGGAATTATACCACTACTGAGCGAGAAGGATTAGGAATGGTCTATGCAGTTAAGAAATTTAGACACTATCTGTTAGCCAACAAATTTAAGTTCTTCATAGACCATCAGGCCCTGCTGTACTTAGTTAATAAACCTTGTAACACGAGGAGATTAGTAAGATGGTTCTTACTATTAATGGAGTTCGACTTTGAAGTGGTAGTAAAAAAAGGAAATATGCATGTAAGAGTAGACCACCTTTCTAGGTTAACCCATGGAGAACCGCCGAGTGGAGTACCCGATGATCTGCTAGATACTTATTTGTTCAATCTGGAAGTATGTCCAAAGTGGGCAGAGAAATTAATTCCTATACTCACCCATGGCCCACAACACTCAATCAATAGGATTAGCAAAAAGGAAATTCTTCAATCAAGAAATTTGCACATTATTGTTGGAAGCGTGTACTATAAGGAACCCAATGGAGTGTTGCTAAGATGTGTCGAGGAGGATGAACAAAAAAAGCTAATCGAACAGGCACATGTGAACAAATGCAGAACACACCAAGGGACTCATGGAACTATCAGGAAATTAAAAAGGTTAGGAGTGTACTGGCCGGACATGCCCAAGGATGTCCATGACTACGTGAGTAATTGTGCAGAATGCGAGGAGACAATCCCAAAGGATCATATGTCTATACCTTTCTCAACCATAGCGCCCAATTGGAGCAAAACATTGGTCAAATTCCTAAAGAGCAGAGAGCATGAGGAAGGAATAAATTTAACTAGAAGACGATCCCTAGAAGAAATGAGCAAGGATTATATACTTATGGGAAAACAACTATTTAAGAGAGGAAAGGATAACTAATTACGATTATGTGTGCATGAAGGAGAGTATCTACCCATATTAGAGATGGCACATGCAGGTGCTGCAGGAGGTCATTTTCAGCTGAGAGAACTGTCAAAATGATCCTCTTTGCCGGAATGTGGTGGCCAACTCTACATATGGACGCGGAGACGTATGTACGAAGCTGTGAAACGTGCGAAAGGGCTAAATACCCAATTCGGAGAGATGACATGCCATTAAGACCTATGGTGTGTGCGAGAGTATTTTCCAAATGGGGTATCGACTTCATAGGACCCATCAACCCACGAGCCAAAGGATCACATGCTGAGTACATCATAGTAGCCACAGACTATTTGACCAAATGGGTAGAAGCAAAAGCTACGAGAAAGAACGATGCTCAAACCACTGCTAAATTCCTTTTTGAGAATATATTCACTCGTTTCGGACTACCAATTGAGATTGTGAGTGACCGAGGAACGCACTTCCTTAATGAAGTAATAAAATCCCTAATGAATGAATTTTTAGTGATTCACAAAAAATCAGTCCCATACCATCCCCAAGCCAATGGTCAAGCGGAAAGTTCCAATAAGGTGTTATGTACTGTATTGACAAAGATTGTCAATAATGGGAGGTTTGATTGGGACAAACAATTGCATCATGCAATTTGGGCCTTCCGAGTAGCATACAAGATTGCCATTAGAACTACCCCATTCAATTTAGTGTACAGGCAAAATGCAATTTTGCCAATTGATTTTTTAATCCCAACATTGAGAGTAGCCCAACAGTATGAATGGAACGGACATGAGTTATCCCAACAACTCGACCAAATTGAGAAGTTACATGAAACTAGGTTACAAGCAGTGGCAGGAATCTATGCAGCTAAAAGAAGACAAAAGGCATATTATGATGCACACATAAAAGACAAAGGACTTAAAGAGGGAGACTTAGTCTTGGTGTACACCTTAAAGCAACATGCTAAGAAGTTACAAAAACACGGATATGGACCTCTGATCATCAATAGAATCTCTACTAGTGGAGCAGTTAATCTAGCCACTCTAGATGGAGACATTCTTCCTAATTACATAAGTGGATGCAAAGTCAAACGGTTCATCGAGCCATTGACGGATCAAATGCTAGCACGTTTAGTAGGTGCTCAAAATAGGAAGAAAGAGGAAGAACGAATTAGAGAGGAGGCCCGATAAGAAGCCCTAGAACATATTAAGAAAAGGAAAGAATGGATAAGACAACGAGATGAATGCTATCTCCAAAGAGAAGAGCCTATCCCTATGGCCAACTACCAAGTCCATGACTTTGACACGACAAAGTCATACATGTCACAGCCTTACTTGAACCTAGGGATCGGCAAGACAGAATACAAATTGATAGATGCATTGATAGACTCAGGAGCAGGACTTAGTTGCATACGTAATACGATCATAAAAGATCTGCAAATGATTATGAGTCCCACAAAAGCCCAATTGAGAGGAATTGGAGGTCAAACCCTAGAATGCATTGGAACAACGATAGTGTCTCTCCACCTAGGAAATTCTTCCATGGAACAATGAGTATTAGTGTGCAGAGACGAGGATTTAATAGAGGATTTGATCCTAGGACAAGATTGGATCATTGAGAATGAAGTCAGTATCAACCTAGCTTAAGGATACATTTCAGCCAAGATAGGGCACAAGGAAATTTTTAGTCTATTAGGAAATAAGCCTTTATTCCAACCCACCACCATCGAGAGTGCAGGAAGATGCACGGAAAAGCTATTGAAACATGATCCCAGTCCTACCATTTCAGAGACCATGCTAGAAGAAGTCGAAAGTTCAAACCCTCAAATCTCCAAAGAAGAAGGAAAATCACTCCATTCTGTGGAAGAGCAGCCAGACACTAAGGAAACTGACACTCATGCTGCTTCTCACCCAGACAAAGGACCAACAATATGGAATCCAACACTCAGATACTTACGTCAAAGAACGGCCAAATACCAATGGGTACGCAAGGATCAGGAGGAGAAAGAGCAGACATCAGCATCAACTCATAAGGAGAAAATAGAAATGAAGAAGTCAACTTCACCTAAGTCCAAACCAAAAGCACTCTTACAAGTATGGCTCCCCAAGCCTTTGATTGAAGCTCAGAGAGCACGACATCAGATATGGATCCCAAGAAGGTCACACAGGCAGCCAAGCTGGAGAGAAGCACTCAGGAGGAAGCATTACGTCGGAAAAAGCGAGTAACGAAGCCAAAACACAGTCATCCAAGAAATAGAAAGGGAAACACCTCTATCACTAGGACGATAGAGGAAACAAAACAAACAAAGGAAGCCCGAGGAATCAAAGAAAGAAATCGACCTATCCAAGCGCCCATGAAATGGATTTGGAAACCCAAGCGACTGCAAGGGATGGACCATCGAAACAATGGATACGCCAATTGCACTCATGAAGCAACGGATGCACCTAAAGTATGAATAGTAGGGCCACATTACAAGGCCACGCATTCGGCACAGGATGTACCTGATAGAATTAATGGTGCACATTCTCCAATGGAGATGAGATCATAGCTTCAACTCTCTTAGGAATGGACATACTATGTACATAAATAAATGCTTCGGCTATACTAATGCTTGTTTTCTTTCAGGATAAGAAATAAAAAGATGTGGTAAGAGATCTCACTTATAGAACCATGGGAAACGGAGTAATGGAACGACAATAATCACTACAATGCACTACACAGCTTCATGCTTTCCTTTGAAGCTAATGCACTTTTCCTTACAAGTGCAGATGGCTTCTAAAGATTCTGAAGCAACAATACAAGAGGAAGTATTGGAATTTCCACTCCAGAGTATCACCAAGGCAAAGGGACACTAGTTTTGAGAAGATCAACCAGCTGGGGAGTATCTCTTCCAGGCAACGATCAAAATTATGGATACAGATTATCAATTTCTAATCATGTCCCAGGATTTTCGAGTTCTACATGGACTCCCGTCTATCATAGACACCATGAAGAAAGCGGGCATACATAAATATTTTGAACTGCCAATCTATAAGCCCGACTTTCAAAGATGCACATAGGTCATGAATACCCTACAGCCAGCACTGCATGATCCATTGGTGCCTGAGGCTAGAGTGATGGATAAAATAGGTGAATGAGTAGTCATCCAATTTACGCATGACTTGATTAAAGAAGCCTTTGGATGGGAAAAGGATGGAACTACCGTGGTAAAAGAAGAGAGCCGCGGCGCAAAGACCAGGACATTCACAGACATTAACAGGGTGGACATAGAAGAGGAAGTGAGGCTTATTCACCAACACTTCTACTTCCCAAATATGCATCGGTATACGGCCCCTCAAAAGATTATTGTTCAACTGCTCTCACACACCATTAAGCAGATTGGCAATCAGATTTAGCTGACTCCTTACATCCAAGAAAGGTTATTCGAAGCAAAAAAGCAATGGAATAATAAAAAGTTCCTCAATGGCAGTGTGGCCCTGACGATATTGATCTACCACGCTTTAGCTATTCGAGAGCACTTGCAAGAAATGCCATCATCAACTGCCATGGCGAAGTATGCCAAAGTTGCCACTGTTCCTAAAAAGAAAAGAGGAGTCAAGATTGTAGAAGAAGCAGAAACTAGCTCTCAACCCAGAATGAGAGGCACAAAGAGACTCAGGGAAGTCAAGCAAATGGAAGAGGCAGTTCCAGCCACGAAAAGGACACATGTACTGCCGAAAACAACAATTGAAGAGGAAAGGCCAATTACAGAGGAAGACTTAACTAGGGCCCTGGAAGAGATGCACCAATATACAGAAGGACAAGTCAATTTACCTGTGCAAGGTCACCATTATCAACAGACCCAACAAGAGGTGGAAGCGAAAAGGAAACTCACCAAAGTCCATCGGTACAAGGAAATAGGGCTGGACAATTCAAGCTCATCCTCGGATGCACAAGAAGAACCCGACACCTCAATATTAAATGTCGATATTCAAAGTGAGTCAAAGGATGATGGACAATGGGTAGAATTAAATGAAGTCAACTACAATGAAGAAGCAGAAGGCCTAAAGACGGATGACCACACTACGCATACTGATAAGAACACCACAAGTAAGGAAGCAGACCAAGAAGGTACGCATGTGATAAAAATTAATGAAACCTCCACTATTCGTATCAAGGAGGCCACACCACCTCGCGAAATATCCATAAAGATACCAAAGAAAGAGCCTCAAGAAGAGAAAATAGAAGACGAAGAACCCTTCACACCAATAAGGGTTGTGGCAGAACCCTCCCCCATGGATGTCACATTTCAAGGGAGTGCCACAAAAGCTCTTGATTTGGATGAATAAGAAAAAGTACAAAACATACAATTACAAATTAGACAACCACACAACGAAACCATCCACGTGGAGCAGGGAAAAGATGTGCAATCTGGCGAAGCTTCAAGCATACCTAGGACGTGGTTAAATGTCGACATCGCTCAGCTCAAGCTAGTAGTACAAGACATGATCAGAACCGCACTAGACACACAACAGTTAATGCTTGAGGCTGATGAAGACTATGATCAAGCGATGCAGGACAAGCATGCGCTTAAAGAAAAGAATAACAGTCTTTTAACAGAATTAAAATTCGTTAGAGAACAAGTACAGATGAAACACAATGAAGTTCAAGAGTTCAAGCAACAGTGTCAAACTCTAACCATGGAAAATGAAGGGTTAAAGGAACAACTACAGGTATTAACAAAGAAATTAGAAACTAACGAGACTGAGAAGGCACGGATGAACGCCAGGAGCAAAATATTGGAATCTCAGCTCAAGGTATACATGGAGGAATCGGAAAACCTACGAAACCGCAACAAAGAGCTCATGACAGCTCTTCTAAGTGATCAGCCAATAGAAGCTCACGAAAGCTCAGAAAAGGATATCAAAGAGTTGGAAGAAAAGCTAAGTATGAAAATCAGCTCAAGCAAGAGTAGGCAGTCATAGCGGATTGGGAAAAAAGGTACATGGAGGACACAGCTACCCTAATAACTAAATGGAAAAAAGCTAAAAATCATTATCTCCTGCAATGTAAAGAAGACACCGATCATTTAGATATCGTTGCTCAAGAACTTCTCAAACACAAGGACACCATTGCACAAGCTACTGAGGAAATAAAGCAGAAAGATGAATTGATTAAACAGCTTCAAGAGCAGTTAGAGCAGAAAACAATTCAGGGGACACCAGTAGTTCCACCATCAACCGCGACTACTGTGGAGAATGAGGTACGTCCTCTCTCTCCCCCCTCACATCATTCACCGATAAGGGCGGAACAGCAGGTTCAAATTGAACATACTACTAGGGACATTGCAGAACTAAGCCGACCGGAAAGAGCACTAATGGTGTCCCAGCTTACGGCTGAATTTGAAGATCAAATCATCCAAGTAATGAAGGAAGCTAAGATAGAAAGCAAAAACTTGGAGCAGATTTTGAAGCCTTTCAATGTACCCTATGGCCTACTGAAAGAACAAACGCGACAATATATAAAGACTACGACAAATAAAGATCCGGACTACAATCTCCACTTCAGCCAAGATACATTCAAGTATACCCAAGAAGAATTTGAGAAGGCTGATCCCATTTGGAGATGCAAAGTTTTGGAAAAGAATCCAACACTACGGGTAGAGTGGGAGGCATCACCATATGTGCTTCAGGTAAACCCATCTTTTTGCCAAGTACCCCGCAGACGCTCCTGGTCGCAATTTTGGGAAGGACAGCGCCAGGGAAGCATCAATGATCAATGGTTGAATTACCCATTGTTACCTAGTCCGCCTCATAACTACCTACCAACGGAAGAGTATATGGTAAAAACAATGGAATTTTGGATTGCTAGATATGCTACGATCCCAGACTTAGTAGTTAAAATGACCAATAAAATATTCAGTATGCTACTAACAGTAATCAAAGTCTTCTAGCACGCAAAATATACTTTTTTGAATTTCATCGACATTATGCAAGGATCCGAGGCACTCATTTTTTATCTATCTACTATTCCAAGCCGATTAACACTTATGGCATATTATTTTCGAATTATGTTCTTGCCATCAACATATATGCAAACGTTCGAAGAAGCATTCTTCACTGGCTTCTTCGAAATTGATTCCGAAATTTTTGTCAAAATGACTTCGAACCTTAATGCACGTCTGGTCGCTTATGAGACCAGTTTTTTTTGTAGATTATCGACAAGCACCAGAGGATGGAGTGAAGTCAACACAGTGGAAGGAATTTATGATATGTCATGCTAATCTTCTAAACCAAAGAGAGCAATCAGCCATACAGACCTATACACGTCGCAACAAAAAGCCTGTCGGGGATGATAGAATTCAGGAGGAGGGACGTGTGGAAGGGGAATCAAGCAAGAAAAGAAGAAGAAGAAGATCAAAGTCGAAAACGGCTCAATAAAAAGTGAAGAGCATAATACAGAAGAACCACCCTTTGCCCAAAGCCCCAGAGGGGTATGAATCAGGCAACAACGCAAATCATCCAGGTCTTGAGAATTGGAGTTAAAGATCAATCAGAACCAGGACATTTCATGGGAAGGACGGACCAGGGCCAAGAACCATACATGAAGAAGTGCAAGACAACATTTGGCAGGTAATAATCCTTCCGCTGATAGCGTGTGTTGTCAACAAAGTAAACAGGCTCAGAACAATACAACGGGGTCAGATGTGTGCAACCAGGACAAATCAGAAGCTAGAAAGAGGTGACTAAGGACAACACATTCCTAGTCACTGGTGGCGTGCGTGGCAACCCGACTTATTAGGCAAGACAAATGCATCAGGCCGAGAGGATGTAAAAGAAAAAAATCAAGAACAGGACCATTAAAACGGAACGCCAGTCCAACCAGTAGGCAGAACTGACCAAGGGATGTGTGCGGACAACAAGGGAAACATAAGAAGTAAAGCCTGTCAAGGGACGAGAGAGACAAAGAGGGGGAGAGTGTTGCAAAGCAAAGGAGCACAAGAGAGGAGCCCCAAAATTTTTAAATTAATGGGCATAATTTTTCTTCTTTGAGGTCTTAGAGAATTCCCTTAAAGCCATGTAAATGCAATAGAGGAGTCCTCTAGATGCATAATCCCAACTTGTTGTAAAATATCCCTTGTAAATTAGTAGGAAATTCACTTTTTTGGAATAAAGTGCCGGTCTCTTGTGTGAAAGGACCAAACTTAGGGCACATGTATATAAGTCACTTTGTGACTCTTTGTAGAGACTTTTTGCCATTGTGAAGGAGCTCTCCAAAATTTCGAATTTGCCTCTTTCTTGCAGATTTCCATATTCTCTTTGATCTTGTATGTGTGTGTAATGCTTGGAATGTGTGTGTAGAACTGTTGTCTACCCCTCCCACTGTTTTTGAGCTACTGTAGTGTGTGTGTGAGCTTGTAGGAGTTGTGGCATGAGTGTGGGTGCTTCCTGCCATTCACTATTTTGGTCATAACTTGAAGCACAGTTATCAAAATCAAGTGAAACTGCTTCTAGTAGATGTGTCTTGTTGAGAGCTTCGAAAGGAGTACCCTATTGACTATATTCGGAGTTCGGAGCTAGGAGAAATCCTTGGTTTACTGAAAACTACTGTAAGAGGTATCGCGGCAGACGCTTTCAGTCTTTCAGTGAGTTTGAGAGGTGGATTATTCTTTTCTCGTGCATAGCAACTGATTCACTTCATTTTCCATCATGTGTGCACATGTCTTCATACACTTGGTTAGGTCGTTCGATCGGATTGACATTTAAATGTGTGTTAATTTCCCACTATACGCACTTGTGTTGCAATAGAGGTACAGTCTCATTGGCACGAGTCCTTGAGTCTTCTTGACTCGAGTACACACACTCCTTTCACTACCACTGGTGATTTTACCTTTATCATCACACCTATCAACAATGCTAGTGATCATGTTAAAGTCACCAAGGACAAGGAGAGGGCCATCCAGGATAGCAAGCTCTTCCAACGCTTAATTCTTACTGAACTATAATTAGAAGCATAAACATGCATGATAGTGAGGTTTTATCTTCATTGAGAATTCTCATTTATGTTCATTGAATTGAGAATTCTCGGACATTTCATCTATTTTAGTTTGATCATGTGATCGAGTTACATTTTCAAGAAAGTTTCTGTTAAGATGAGGAGACCCATAAGATCTTTCATAAAGGTCATTTTTCTTGCCCAACTTGAAGTTTCTTGTGTGCTTATGTAATATGTCTGTACGTGCATGTGCGTATGTACATACATACAATGAAAATCTGAAAACACACACACACACACACATATATATAAACACACATATCTATATATATATATATATATATATATATATATATATATATATATATATATATATATATATATATATATTTCTCTTTCATAGTTCATAGATGCGCATGTTCAGCGCCATCTTCATCACTCCTCTGGCACCTCCTTGTGATAGAAGAGTGAGTTCAAATGGGGGGGGGGGGGGGGGGGTTAAGCACCACCAATACATTCTATCACCAAGCGGCCATATGTGAATGCCGAGAGAGGCGAATATTTGTATCAAATATACCACAAAATCTTTGATCCTTCTCTGTCTCTCAGTGTGTAGTCTATCATTTTAAGTGATTTCACTTGAAATCGTTAGCTCTCTAAGCTAATTTGATTCACATAAGTGCTTTGGTCAATAAGTCTGCACATTGCATATTAGTGGATACATATGCAAGTTGAATCTCCTTGCTCAATAGCTTCTTTCTCACATAGTGATAGTGAACTTCTATATGCTTGGTTCTTGCATGATGGATAGGATTTGCTACAAGGTGTAAAGATCTAGTATTGTCACCAAAGATCTGAATTAGAATGTAGTCCCAAATCTGAGTAAAGTATTCTGATCCATATGGCTTCTTGAGTAGCATTGGCTAGTCCTCTGTATTCAGGCTCTATCGAAGATAAAGCAACAGTAGGTTACTTCTTGGAAGACCATGAAATGGGTTGATCACCTGCAAAAGAGAGATAACCTGAGGTACTCCTCCTGTCATCCTTACAACCTGCCCAATTTGCATTTGAGTATAGCTTGATGTCCAAATCTAAAGTATATGGAAAGTATAAACCTTGCTTTTGAGAACTCGTGAGATACTTCAAAATCCTTTTGGCAGCTTCCAAGTGAGGTGCTCTAAGTTTATGCATGAATTTGCTTAAAACACTTAATCCATAAGCAATATCAATTCTTGTCAATGTTGCATAGTTTAGGCTTCCTAATATGCTTTGATATCCTGTAATATCTTCAAGCAAATCACCTTCATGAGCACTCAACTTTAGGTTTACCTCCATAGGAATGCTAGCTATCTTGGCATTCTCTAAGTGGAAATTCTTTAACATGTCCTGCACATACTTTCTTTGAGTAATATAAATTCCAGAATTTGTATAGACCAATTCAAGTCCAAGAAAATACTTTAGAAACCCTAGATCACTGATTTTGAACTCCTGCATCATTTGATTCTTGATATGTTTGATGCCATTGGAATCACTACCTGTAAGTATGATATCATCAACATACACACATAGGTATATCACTTCTGAATTACTTCTCTTGACAAACAGAGAGGTAACTATTTTGCTTATGATTAATCCTTGATCTTCAAGGTATGTAGTCAACCTATGGTTCCATGCCCTAGGTGCCTACTTCAATCCATACAAAGCTTTGTTCAATTTGCATACGTAATTTACCTTGCTTTGGTCTTCTTAACCAGGAGGTTGAGCCATGTAAACCTCCTCTGAATTCGAACCATTAAGAAAAGCATTTTTTACATTCAGTAGGTACATATTCCAATTCCTTGATGCCGCCACACTTACCAATACCCTGATGGTTGGCATTTTGGCCACATGTGAGAAAGTCTCTTCATAATCAATTCCTTGGGCTTGTGCAAAACCCTTAGCCACAAGTCTAGCTTTATACCTATTTATTGATCCATCTGAGTTTCTCTTGGCTTTCTAAATCCATCTAGAACCAATTACCTTCGTAGATTCCTTCTCGGACACTAGCTCCCAAGTGTCATTCTCCTTGAGTGCTTCTATTTCTTCATCCATAGCTTCTTGCCATTCTGCCTTAGTATTTGCCTCATCATATGAGGTAGGTTCCTCACATGATTAATCCTTATCAAGATAAACAGAATGCTTAGTAACTAAAGAAGTATCATACCCATATCTGATTGGCCTCTTGCTCTCCCTTTGTGATCTTCTAATTGCTTGGTTGGATGATTCAGGTATGTCTTCCAACCTCTTCATCTTGACCTTGCCTTTTGATTTCCATGCTTTAAACTCTTCTAGGTTGATGATGTCCTCATCATCTGATTTGATGTCTTTAATTTGGCTTGGCTCCTCCTTGGTGAGGCTTGGAAACTCCTCTCCCATGGCAACTTAACCTTCCTGTGTTCACTTTCAAACCAAGAATCATTCTCATCAAACACAACATCTCTACTGACCATAAATCCCTTGTTGGATGGATTATAAAACCTGTATCCTTTCGTATTTAAATCATACCCTATGAAGATGCACTTCTCTACCTTAGGGTCCAACTTACCTCTGATTTATGATGGAATGTGCACATATGCAACACATCCAAAGATCCTGCAATGATCAAGTGATGGCCTCCTACCATGCCATGCTTCATATGGGGTCATCCCATCAAGTGATTTGGATGTCAACCTGTTAATGAGATAAGTGGAAGTAGATACACTCTCTGCCCACAAATACTTAGGTAATAGTTTCCCATTTAGCATTGACCTAACTGTTTCAACAATCAACCTGTTTCTCCTCTCTACTACCCCGTTTTGCGCAGGGGTATACCTTGTTGTAATTTCCCTTTTGATATCTGTATCCTGCAAGAATACATCAAATTCATTTGAGAATTACTCACCTCCTCCATCTGACCTTAATCTCTTTAGGCTTCTTCCTGTTTGGTTTTCCACAAGTGCAAGATACTTCTTAAAGCAATTGAATACTTCATCTTTGTGCTTCATAAAATACAAGATAGTCCACCTAGAGAAATCATCAATGAAAGACACATAGTACCTTGAGCCAAAAATTGATGGGTCCTGGTCCCCACACATCTGTGTGGACAAGTTCCAAGTAGTCTTCATGGATGTAGCCTTTCTTTGAGAAGGGTAACCTCTGTTATTTATCAAACTAACATGCACCACATTTATAGATCATGTGTTGCTTGGATACATTAGGTATCCCAAGCACACATTGATTCTCTACATATTCTCTAATTTGGATAAATTTTGGTTAGAACAATCAACTAACCAAAATAGATTACTTGTCCACATAGGTAGGTGGAAATTGGACATCACCCATGGACTGATATCTCACAAAATATAGAAACTTTGAAGGAAATAATTGACAAGAGAAAGTACATGAGATAAGATTTCCAATGAGTGTTTGAATGGAAGAAATGGTTACATATACATTGAGATATGAGCCTCACAACATGTCTGTGTACAAAGTGACGTCCACCTAGAAAGAGTCTATGAGAAGACAAAATGACGAAATTGCTTCTAAGATCATATCTAACTACTGGAGGCTCTTTCCTCTTTCTCTCCTTGTTGATAATGTACTCCTCCTCCACTTTTATATCCAATGAGTATGTGAATAAGTTTGTGTCTTCTTCTTAACTCACCACTTTCATTTGATTTCCCACTACATGCCACTCACTACAAGGAAGATCTTGTATCTTTTATTCATCATGACTTTTGACTAGATTTTTTCATCCTTAGAATAGCTTTACATTTTGTAAATTTAGCCAAGCATAGCTCATATGAAAATAAGCTTGCACTTTTATCTTCAACACTGGATGCCTAGGGGTTTGAAGATTTCACCATCCTTAACCTAACACAAAAACACAAGTTGGGATACAATGTTAGATGCCTTGAAGGAGGTCTTATTGTGGTTGAATTTGAACCCACTCGCTAAGAAAAAGACGTTCAAAGAATAAATAGAGGAAAAAAGCTCATCAACCTTTGTTAGCATATTGGTATCATTAGCAAACATTTGAAGACTATAGGGGGAGTGGGAATAAAGAATGATTATACCTTTAATATCCCCTTTCATCATGGCATCCCTATTAAGCCAACCTAAAGCCTCACTAGCAATGGCAAAAACAAGGGGAGCAAGGGGATATCCTTGTGTTATAGATCTATGCAGCCTAAAAGGCTAAAAAATGGAAGCATTCTTAACAAGCCTAGAGTAAGCATTCCCAAACAAAACACTCACATACTTGATAAATTTCCTTCCAAAACCAAAATCATGTAAAGATTGGAGAATGAAATCCCACTCTACACTATCATCGGCTTTATCAAAATCCACTTTGAAGAAGAAGAACTCTTGATTCAACTCTTTGACACAATACATATTCCCACAAGGAAATAATGGCATCAAGGATAAATCTTCCTTTAATAAAAACTTTGTTCACGAAGAATGAATTGGTCCATGATAGGGATAATTCTTCTCACTATGGATGAGGAGAAGATTTTGTAGATATTATTCAAGCAGGAGATGGGTCGCCAATTCTTAAGGTCATCTTTGGGACCCTTTTTGTGGATTAACTTGGTAACTCCATTATTGATACCAATGGAAAGAGTACCTTTAGTAGTAGTTTCCTTCTAGATCAAGAGAATGTAAGGGGTCAAAAACGTTTTCAACCTAATGAAGAATCCATTTGGGATCCCATCAATACGAGGTGAATTATAGGGTTTCAATCTACTAATGGATTTTTTAACCTCATCAGTGGTGAGGGGCAGGTCCAAGATGGAAGGAAGGCTTTTAAGTATCATTTTTTTCCTTATAAGGGCAATAATGGCCCTTGCTCTCTAGATGTCCTCCCCACACTTGGGAGATCTAGAGAATACATTGGTAAAGAAGCTCACAACTTCTTGTAAGCTCCTCAATGTTAATGGCAACACCTTCTGTACTCTTGTTAAGCATATGAACAAAATCTTTGGCTTTCTTCTTCGCTATCATTGGGTTTCTCAACTTTATCAGCCCAATATTCTCTTGAATTAGTAGCAAGGGAGCTATTGGTAGAAAGGTAGTCTTCATATTTCAATCTTTCTTGAAGCCCCTAAATACTTGTTATCCATATCTTCACTTCTAATATAAGACCCACTCAGGCTTTCCAACGATAAGCCAATATCTCATCTCCTCTTGGCGCTAATGATTCTAGAAACCTTCTTATATTGAGTGAAGAGGGATTGAATCCCATGGACAACAGTATCCCAAGCAACAAAGGGGAAAGTGTAATAACTGAATTCCAAGAAATGATACACTTAACTTTGTCAATAATGACGACAATATTCAATAAGGAGGCATCAAGATGGGGCCATCTAGCTTTGTAGGTAGTGGAATCTTTGTTCATGACAATCTTAATGAGTTTATGGTCAAAGAGAAAGAAGGGTACAAATTCCCTTTTTACTTATTGTTCTAGGAAAAGCCAGATCTCTTTGAGAGATGTCAACAAGATCGTGAGTGGTGATGAAAGAACACCAAGCACACCTTTCACTACAACTGGTGATTTTACCTTTATTATGAGACCTATCAACAATGCTAATGATCATGTTAAAGTCACCAAGGACAAGGAGAGGGCCATCTAGGATAGCAAGCTCTTCCCAACGCTTAATTCTTACTGAACTATAATTAGAAGCATAAACACACATGATAGTGAGGTTTTATCTTCATTGAGAATTCTCATTTATGTTCATTGAATTGAGAATTCTCATTTATGTTCATTGAATTGAGAATTCTCGGACATTTCATCTATTTTTAGTTTGATCATGTGATCGAGTTACATTTTCAAGAAAGTTTCTGTTAAGATGAGGAGACCCACATAAGATCTTTCATAAGGGTTATTTTTCAAACCCAACTTGAAGTTTCTTGCGTGCTTATGTAATATGTCTGTACGCGCATGTGCGTATGTACATACATACAATGGCAATCTAAAAACAAAAACACACACTCATATATATATATATATATATATATATATATATATATATATATATATATATATATATATTTTTTTTTTTTTTTTTTTTTTTTTTTTCTTTCTTTCTTTTATAGTTCATAGATGCGCATGCTCTGCGCCATCTTCATCGCTCCTCTGGCACCTTCTTGTGACAGAGGAGTGAGTTCAAATGGGGGGGCGTAAGCACCGCGAATACATTCTATCACCAAACGGCCATATGTGAATGCCGAGAGAGGCGAATATCTGTATCAAATATACCACAGAATCTTTGATCCTTCTCTGTCTCTCAGGAAAAAATTTTAATGACGAGAATGCTCTCCATTGTTTCGATGAAAAGATCCTGTATATACGCGCATGATATACCTCGCGAACTCTACATCTGCGGATGATATATCATAGAGCACTTGTTTTTTCTTTAGATACATTCGCAGAGGAGACGATATATTTGAAAGTATTTTTCTTCTTCGTAGCTCTTCTCTTCCATCTCGTTGTGTTGCTTCTCTTTGAAAAACTTAAGGTCAGCTCAAATAGGGTGGCGGAAACACCCCTCATACTTTCTGACGCAAAGTGCCAACATCTGAACGACGAGCGACAGAAATCTTTATATCGAGTTCACCACAAAATCCTCCCATCCTCCTTTCTTTGGCGAAAAATTCCATGGGCGAACATGAGAACCTGATTGACGATTGTGCGCTGCTTTTTCAATGAAAAGGTGCTCTCGGTTAAACTTATCTCTATCTTCCTCGTGCCCATGTGAACAAAACAGCGACAGCACAAAATATAAGTGTTTTTTCACCTGTTCTCGTCTGTAATTCCACCATTTTTTCGTGAATTCATTATGTGAACCATGCTTGGTAGGAAAATAGAAGATCACTGACTTCATGAAATGATTGAGCGCTCCAAAAAGCTTTGAGGTTTACGAAATAGCATATAGTATTTTTATAAACACTACCATGACATGCTGAAGTGAAGGAAAAAAGAAAACAGGTAACTTTTTGGAGGACCCATTGGATATTTCTACGCTGTATTCTTTTCGTTTTTTTCTTTTAATGAAGGTTTAACAAAGTCTATTCCTCCAAACTTTAACTTTGAAATTACAACTGATAATACCTATGGACCTTTCGTATCTCACAAAACAAGGTATCTCACAAAACAAGAGTTATACTGCCCACAAAACAAGGTATCTCACAAAACAAGAGTTATACTGCCCGAAGGTAACACAAGAAAGAACTGATTTCAACTAAAAATATTATGATTTATACTCACCTTAAGCCCACATTATCCTGCCGATAATGGGAATTGAACCTTCGGCTCCACTTCAAGAGGAATAAGGTCCAGCCAACCCAATCAGCGTGCACGGACATGTATTCTTTTCGTTGCTAGAAAACATGATAAGGTTTTTTAATACAAATGATTTAAAGCCATGATTGCTATTTTAGAATGATACAAATGTTCTTCGGCTAAGAGCATATTAATTCTGGCCATCTCTTGGTCCTTCAGCATCATGGATGATGGCAGGGGACGTCTCTATCTCCCTATAGTTGTGCCATCGTCTGCATCAGGGCAGATATCCATGGGACCCAAGTTCTGACTCTTACCACATTCTAGAGAAGCTTCATTGGCACGACGTTGACAATCAGTAAGTACACTAAATCATGTCGCTGGCATAGACGAACAAGGCGATGAACAGGGCCGTGCATGCAGCATATTGCATAACGAAGTCTATACATATAATATGTTATCTGATGAACAGAGCAGAACGCCATTGGCTTCGACAGTGCATTAGCGTTACCTGCCATCGTTTGCATCGTTAAACACCTTAGCCTAACATCCTCCTAACGCATGAATACGTCTCCTCGCTATCCCCTCTTACACCCCTCTTCCAGGGGTGCCCCGCCCTTGCTACCTTCCCCCGCGACCCGTCCTTTTCTCTCCACGAACTCTTGTTCCCCCTCCATTGAACGGAAACGTCAACTTCAGTCTTCGTGGGCCGCTGGCCATGATGATATCAGGTGCATACCGTCTCTCGAGAGAAGCCTGGATCGCCCATGGAAGCAAGCGAAGATTGGACGTCATGGATATGGCTCTTGCGAGAGCAACAATTCCCTTTCGCGACCGGACAAAGCTAGGAATTTCGCAAGAAGAAACTCAGAAACAAGAAATGAAGCTAGAACAAACGTTTCCTCAACCTTTGGAATAGCCGATAAGCGACAAGATGGCGCAAAACCTCAGAAGGGAGGTTTTAAGAGCGGAGAAAGTCATCGGCATATTCGAGAAATAAAGCGGGGACGTGAAAATTCACTCAAACATATGAATGGTCATCGGAAACAGGAGCTAGTTTCGATGAATACAGAAGAATATCGATACCAAATCACACCTTCAAGGTATAGGCTTTCCCTTCACGATAATAATATCTCTGATCGTAAGGTCTGCTCTTCATATATATCTTCATTATCTCCAAAAACTTTTGGCGATTCCAATGAATTTCCAGGGGAGTCGACCAAACCACTAGAAGAATTTTGCATGGGAACCGTCAAGATGAAGTCCAGGTCTTCGTTGTGCGTACTGGAGACTTCTAGAGCTTATGCAGGTTCAAATTTCTCAATCTGCAACGAGGAGAACAACCTTCCTCGATCACCCTTTGCGGGCACCATTGTATCATCGGCTGCAATTTCTGGTAAGAGTCAGTTATCTACTGGAGATTACATACCTCAAAAACCACTGTCTTCCTCATCAGGATGGAAAACTCATGAAACACCAGTTGCAGAACCTCCAGTTCCATTCTTGAAAGCATCCAGACAGGAAAGTCCAGAGAGAAGGAATTCTGACAAAACAGAAGAAAGTGAAGTGAATTGCATTCAAGCGATTCTGCTGCAAAAGCAAGAAACTGAAGCTGATTCAGAAGGAAAAGATGCTGTTCAAACAGAAAATAAACCTGCAGATGGCCAAGGTAGAATACAGTTGCCTACAAATGCTGGTGCTTCTGATCCATTTGGGAAATCAAATGGCTCACACATGGCTACCGATTTCAATGAAGAAGATGAAAAGGAGGAAGGGGAGCTAGAAACTGACGATGAAATTATTGATAATTATGCATGTGAAGTTAGAAATGAAATGGCGCGTTGTGAAGATTTGGAAATACAAATAGAAGGCAAGATCCAGGACTATGATAATCAAGGAAGTCAAAGTGTTTGCAAGGCGACAAAAGCTACTCAGCAGCTAGAATCTGATCAAAGTTATAGTGAATTGGCATTTTCCACAGCAGATGGCAGCAAAGATACCGTTGATACAATGAGGCCTCATGATGACAGCAAGTCATATACTTTCTCCAGTTCAGATTCTTGGAACAAAAGAGAACAAGAGATTGACCACAATGGCATCTGTGGAAAAGTTTTTGGTGAAAACGAAGAAGGTATGGGAGATTTAATTGACATTGACTTGAAGTCATCTCATTTTTGCAGTTCTGATCTCATGGAAAATATAAATCAGACAGAAGCAAGTTTGTGTACTGATAGTGATGCGTCTCTGGAGAGAAACTCTATTTGTCAACCTGTTGAATCATCATTACATGACACACTTGTTAGACATCAAATACATGAAGAATTGGATAATACATCAACCATTCAAGACATGCATATGCAGGGAGATTCCCATATCCAAGTAGATATTATGGATATAACAGGATCCCCTGGTCTAGTTGAAGAGATGGATGAGATATGTGTATCTGCACAAAAGCACGATAGGCAGAAAATTGAACCACTTCAGTTATCCCTCGCTCTTCCAGAATGCCTTTCAGGCTCATTCAGTTTTAATCCAGAAGTAACAAAGCCGTTAGACACTCAAAGACATTCACAGAACTCATCAAATTTTCGAACAGAGAGTAAATCCCATCCATGTATGTATCCCTTATCTTTTTCATCTTTTGTTTATGATCCTAGCTGTTCTCTCACTTGTATTTATCATGAAGATCAAGAACTTTCATCTGGAGGAAACTTAAATATTTTACAACAGAAACAGCCTCGATCAGGTGAAGATGCTAAAGGATTACATGATATTAGCAACAGAATGACCCATGAACTGAGAAGCAAGTCTGTTACCCCTACATATGAACAAATGTTGGAGATTGGCAAACCAGCCAATGCCGAAAGTCTGTTACCCCTGCACATTTTGAGTTCCAGGGATCGTGAAAATAATAACATCTCAGTGAGGAACCATATGTTTACCTCATGGTCTACAGCTTTTCCTATCCAAGGCAGGCTCCACATAACTGAGAGTCAAAATTTCTCTGAAGTCCAGGAACCATTTTCTGAGATCAGTAGAGGGATGGAAGGCAGGGGTATCTCTTATGTTAAGCTTGGACTTCATGAAATAGTTTCAGCACCTGTCATCAGGATGGCTCAAATGCTTCAAGAACTTCCCGATAGCTTTATGGATGATCTGAAAGGCTTAGCTAGTGAGCTATTAGGAAACTTTGAAAAGCAGGAGGAGTTTCTTGCTCTTCAAGAGATAATCAAAACAAGGAAAGATCTGACAGAATATGCTCTTTTACGTGCACACCCTGCACAGCTGCAAATTCTTGTTGCTTTGAAAACAGGGATGCAAAGTTTTGTCCAATATGAAGCTGAAAATTTGACATACAAGGCTCTCATAGAAATATTTTTTCAAACGAAGTGTAGGAATGTCAAATGTCAGCTGTCTCTACCAGTAAATGGATGCGAGTGCAAAATTTGCTCAAAGCAGAAAGGGTTTTGTCATGAATGCATGTGCATGATATGCTTCAAATTTGATGTTGATACCAAAACAACTCATTGGATTGGATGTGATGTTTGTATGCATTGGTGTCACACAGATTGTGGCATGCGCATTTCCTGCATAAGGTCAGCTCCTGTATCAGGCAATAGCATACAAACCCATGAGATGCAATTTCAATGTCTTTCTTGTGGTCATTACCTGGAGCTATATGGTTTTGTAAAATTCATTTTTGAGAACTTTGCATATACCTGGGATGCTCTAACTCTAGCAAAAGAGTTGGATTGTGTTTGGAGGATATTTCATGGTATCAAAGCTGGAAGAGGAAAACAGCTTCTTTGGAAAGTTGAGGAAACGCTACATATGTTGGAGAGGAATGCAGCAATCAATGATGTTCGCAGTACGATGCTATCCTTTTTTGGTGGTAAGACTTCTGTCAAAGAATAAAACTTCTTTCAGTTGATGTATGTTAGAGAGAGAGAAATGGAACGATATATTTATGTCTGTTAAAGGTATAAATGACCTTTGAGGCCAGTAGGGTACAAAGCAGTGAATCTGATACAAGGTCAGAGCTAGAAATATAGTAAAACAAGAAATGAAGAAACTAATTAATGAGCAAAGGAAGTAGAATACTGGGTGTGCGGTAGTGTTGTGAGTGGAGTAGGTCCTGCCATATGAGTCTAGTAATTTCTGTCCGTGTGGCATGAGGGAGTGTGCATTCAAAGAATACTGGAAGGGAGGCAGTCTTTCCATACTAACCCATGCACCTGAAACCATGGAGTTATGTGGCTATACTAACATGAAGTGATTCCTCGTAGGGCCAACTCTCAAGAGGAGTCAAGAACAAGATGACTGTATTTGTCTCTGGGAAGCTCCCCTGGCTATGTAGAGAGAAGACTGATCTAGTAATAGCCTCAATCTCCAAAGGTACTGCAGCCATCATTGCTACTGACAAGGCACTGAAGTCTTGGCTCGGATCATCCTAGAAACCATAGAAACCAGAGGTCTCTCTAACCCTCTCCATCCATCAGGGCTATCTCCTCTGCTGTGACGACCCACTGAGAGTCCCCAGATCTGCACTCTACATAGCATAGCAGAAAAGATCTTAGAGAGAGGAGAGAGAGAGAGAGAGAGAGAGAGAGAGAGAGAGAGAGAGAGAGAGAGAGAGAGAGAGAGAGAGAGAGAGAGAGAGAGAGAGAGAGATTTTGTTTTATCGAAATTGTGAGTTCACAGAAGGGGAGAACAAACATGATAGCTCTTGCTATGCTTCTTTTGATCTTATCAATACATGGCTGAGTCAAGAGGAAGATTGCATAAAACATGTTGAAAAAGTATTTGGAATGTCGAGTTCCATGGTTGCAAGGACATCGAAGAACATACTGGTTGAAAACAACACGGAATAGAGGAAAGGAAAAGATAAGGATGTCTTCAGAAGGAAGATGGCATAGTGAAGGCATCCCAACTTCCAAGGTTTAGATACGATTATCGAAGCAAGGATAAGTGATTGCTTTATTTATCAATCACAAGCAGATACAGCTCGTAAGGATGCAATGAACACTTTTAGAAGATGATCTCTCTGAAGACTAAAACAATGAAGGCAGATTGCAATCTTCAATGTACTGAGTCAGAACTTGATGTGGCAGACAAGCAACATAAAAAGTGTGTCGAAGAGCGACTGGCCCTTGAATAATGGCACCATAAAGGTCAAACTATGAAGCTGGAGGTGGAGTCAGGCACAGGCAGCCTGAATCCAAGATTGATGATGGATACTGACTAATTGAAGCGTCAGTCATCAAGGCTTCCAGCCATCCACTGGATTACGTGTCATACACACTCAAATGGAGTGTCCATGTAACAGTAGTCTGTGAATAAAATACACTTTCTCTGTTGCAGACTGTGTTGTTTATTCTAGTTCTGTGTTCAGTTTGTGACACTATTCCCACATGCTATCCCTCATTTTCATATAATCAGAAAAGGGGCATCTATGCCCAATGCTATCCCTTAATGCATTGGGCATTTTCATATAAGCAGAAAAGGGGCATCTATGAAGTAGACATATTCTGGATTAGCAAAATGCAGAGTTCAGCTAATCCTGGCTATGCATTCTCTGACCTCAATTACAGCTTTTACAGGGCTTTGTAACGTCAGTAACAGTGCATGATGTTTTGAGTCTCAAATGTTTGGCTATCATTGGAAAATCTTTATCACTTTTGTCCCTTGTTTTAAACATAACGACAGAAGAATGTCATAAATATGAATATCACCCTTTTGGTTACTTTTTCTCTACACTTGATAAGAGATTTTCCATTAACTGTTGACTTTCCATCTCGTCTGGCACTGGATTGTCTTTTCTGACGTCTTTCCTGGGACAAGGATGATGTACATTCTCCTAGCGCTATATAAATTTCAAGAGATTTCCATGGTGGATCGATGTGATCAGGTATGATCATTGAGCACTAATGATGTGCTTGTTTACTTGCTGAAGGGTAAGTATTTACGAGGAGATTTAACTTAGAAATAAGTTTTGATGGATGAACTAACTCTCTCTGACCTGCTTGTACATTCCTCTGCTTTATAATCCATTTAGAGCTTGTGTAAAGTAAAAAGTTTTGATGGATGAAGGGCTTGTCTTATCAGAAGTGCAAACAGATAATAAGGATATTTTCAGGAGGAAAACTTGTCCTAGGCAGCTTCATGATTAGACAGCCATCATTATTTATGTTGTAAAAAGATCATATGGAATTATGAGTTGAATAAGCATGTGACTATCCTGGAGTTGAAGGTGAGATGCTGATTAGGATGTTTTAACCCAGGATGGACAACCATATCTCAGTTTACCCCATCCTCTTTGGCTTAAAGCTCACAACTTTTCAATGAATGGTAACATTTACAACATTACTATGCATGTCTTCTCGATAGGAGCTTGTTTTCTGGCATTCTTCTCTATGAATAGAGGGGAACAGCTAGATGCATTGTGACTTTCGCACGACGCATGTAATACTGTTACGTGAGAACTCTAGAGAAGGGAGGTGTGAACCCTCCCTTCATCTCTTAGATACATGGTCCCTCACATGACTTCCAGTTGACACTCATGTGACGAGCTACTATAGCTCTCACTACTATGGAAGTTGACAATCATGTGAGGAGCCACTATAGCTCTCACTACTATGGAAGTGGAGATATTTAGATCAAGTACATGGCTGGGAGGACACATAATCATTAATCTCTCTGCGTCTTCGAAATTCATGTTGAACTTGTTCGTCTTCCTCGATTGGCATGCCTGCATGGTCCCAAAATGGGAAGGTTCATCAATGAGTTTAACAATTGGTATCCGAGCCACGATACGACCGTGCGACCATACCCTCACACAAGAAAGAGGACGACAACCCACGGCACAAACTGGTTCACACATAGCCCTACAGGCTGCTATGAGCACGCACAGATGAAGGAGGCACTCCCTCTCTTCACCTTCCCCTCTAAGGTAGCTCTTTAAGCTCATTATATAGGAAAAATCAGCATTGATAGATGGATATGTGGGATATTTTGCCCTGCCAGAGATGAATTCACACATGAAAACCCTTATTCTCTAACATATACAGGGCACAAAAATTTGACACATACAAATCGAGTTTTTTGCTTTTTTGGGGAAGCTCTTCAAAGAGATATTGGGGAAAATATGGTGAAGAAACCATGCACACATGTATTTTGGATGTGGGTCATGGGAAGGGACCAATAGATTAGGTGAACATGCTTCTTGCAGTAGTTTTTGAGCCTCCTAAATACACCCTTCCACCAACTTTCTCATTCCATCTTCCTACATGATCTATATGCCCGAATTCCCCAAGCCATAGCTTCGCCTTCAAAGGTCGGATTGAAGCAATTTTGGCCTCAATTCGAAGCCTATCTTCTAAGCTTTGTTAAACAACAAATGTTGCAACGTTTGGAGGAGATTTAGAAGGTAAAAATTAACTCTACAACATTTCAAGAGGAACTTATCGACCACTCTCGAGCCTCGTTTTCAAGTATTCGGTATCCAAATTCACTTTCATCAATTGGGTTGGCATCGTAGCCTTGATGTACATGTGTTGCATGAGTTTTTTACGACTACTGAGGGCTACGAGAACCTAAAAATTGTTCAATTTTGCTATGTTTTGGCATTTTGGGCAATTGGAAGCTATTTTTGGAGTCATTTTGATTTGGTTTTTAGTAGCAAGACCCTTCTCGGACCAATTGTACATTTTGAATTTCCATTTGGCCCTGGTAAGGAATTCAAATGAGAGCTTTATCACTTCAAGGATCCCTTCAATACCACTTCGAATAGCTTGGATTGTATCAAGGAAGTGCTCGTGTTATTTCTCCTTTTCTTGTCTTATAAAGTTTACTTCCATCTTTATTTAAACTTTCTAGTTCTAGACTTGGGGGAGTTAACATGGAAATCGAGGGTAAAGAACAAATAGAACATACTTCCCCACATAAGGATCAAAATCTAGAGGGACAAGACCAAAGTATGGGAGAGGCTAAATAAGAGGAAGAGTATTATTACAATGAGCTCTATGATCATGAGTTTGTGACTCACAAACAATTTAATGAGCTCAAAGAGCAAACCCTTAGGATAGAGATGGTTATTGGTATCATGACCTCTCCTATAGAGCAACTAAAGCTTGGAATGGTCTCTTTAGAAACGTAGGTCACCTCTTTCCTAGCTAGGAAGGAAAGAGAAATTCTTACTCTTCATACATTTGAGATGGCTAGGAACGAGATTCTCCAACTTGGCAAACATAAAGGAGAGATTTGTAGGGAGACTCCCCTCCCGAAGAACTCAAACCACCAGCATTTATGAGGAATGACGGAGAGAGAAATAAGAATGTGGTCTACACTTTTTTGCAAAAGTGGAAGATCTGCATCAATCGAAGGGCACCCCACCTAAGTATTGTATGCTTGAAGTGAGTCTCTCGCTTGGCCCACGAGCTTATAAGTGGTTGAGGAGTCTTAAGGAGGCAAACTCCATCCCTACTGACTGGACTCAATTTGATCTTAAGGAGGCAAACTCCATCCATGAGAATGAGGAAGAGATGAATTGGGACAAGTGGATACAATGAAATCGAGCCCCCATTTTTGGAAGGGCACTAGTGGTAGGACGGACTTAAGAGGAAAATAATGCCGCTGCAGAGGCTGGCCCGTTTGCTGACAGGAATCACAGTGTTTAACATAATTATACACATCGCGCTGCAGTATAGGCCACCATAAGACACTCTGCAAAATTTTCCGGTGAGTTAAATCCGCTGAAAAATGTCCATCAGAGGGGATAGAATGTACAATACATAGAGGGTACTTCATGAGGAGGTATACAACGGAGTAGGGCACCAGAATGATCAGCATAATATAATTGACTGACAATGATCCGAAAAGGTCGGCCGTAAATGGCGAGTTTCCGACGGGCTGTATTAGACACCGTCCCCGATGGACAACCAGTAGTCAAGAAAATCATGAGTGTGTCATAGTAAGAATTAGCCACGCATAAAGGCTCTTGGTTCAAGGTTAGGCTCCGTAATTTGCTCAAGAATTCCAACAAGTCAATTGGTTCCCTCATTGAAGTCTCCGGTTCCTTCAGCTCCCATCAAAAGTTCACCGGACTTGGTAGTTTCATCGAACACCAAACCACTGCCACTGGACCCTAATCCAAATTCCGAACCTCCATCGGATGGTACCGTATTATCACCGAGCTCAGTATTGGGACCACTAGTAGCGAATTCTCACCGAATCGTACTGGGCTCAATTCCGGTATGCTTTGCAACCCGGAAATAAGAAAGTGTTGTGGCGTAATCCCACTTGTGCATGTCACACTTCCTCCTTGAGATGAGTGATCTTCACTATCACCACGTGGTGGTGTCCCAAGCGCGCTTTTCACTTTCCAAGAGTGCCTATCATTCCGGTATTTTGGATAACTTTCACCAGAATGCATTACAGGCATGTATTACGAAGTCTTTCTGCAAAGTGAATCTTATACTTCTGACTTATATTCCATTCCAAGCCCCATGGCCAGCGCCAGTGTTAACCCAGTTTCCCTACAGGGTTCTTTGGTTGGACAAGGGTCTATTGGAATAGAGGCCCTATAATGATTTTCCCACACCTTTACTTCATCTTCACTACTGTTACCCCTCACAGGATACTACCTTTATCTTTACTGAAATCAGGTACAAGCTTACATAGTCATAATTCAATCCTCTGAGTGCAATTCATTTATATACTATCAAATTCATAGGTGCTCATCCACCAACTGCAATTTACTTATAGCATGCAATATATATACGAAAATGATAATTATTATCATTCAAAAGACTGCAACGTTCATCAATGTCTTAACCAAAATTACTATATGATTAACTACTTCAATTAGAACTGAGAACTTAACTAACACTGCATAATATGGCATTGCATCAGGTTTGAATCCACAGTATGAATCAACACAAAGTAGGCTCGGTCTCTCCACCACGCGCAATCTGGCAAGGACCTGCTGTGCATCTTCTTTGCTTCTAAGCGACACAACATCACCCCCTTTTATATTAATCAACCAGAAGTTGCATCGCTTCAGGCTTTTATGGCGCTTCACCAAAATAATTACAAAAATATTATGAATAATACATAGGACCATCCGGCAGCCTAACAAAGTCCAAATATAGGGATACATAGATCATGTGGACTTCCAAATAATGAATATGGAGATGATGGACCTTGTCTTAGGCAGAGAGTCACTATGGGGATTGGGAGACATACTTAAAGGCAGTTATCAAAACAACACTCTTGATTATGAAAAATGAAATTAAATTTTGTATTCAGGGAGAGAGATGTACCTAGTGCACCTCTCATCTCTTCTTTAGAGTTACATAGTTTGTTTCATTCTGAGCATGTACGACATATCTTTTTATTGTATAGTCATGATCTGGAGCACTGTATAGGTACCTCATCTAATATATATTCTCACAATGGTAATGATTTCTATGGTTCATTTTTGCAAGATTGTGTAGTTAAAATTTTTAAGGAGTTAATGTTTGAATTTAAAGATATTTTTCCCTTTGACTTACCTAGAGGGCTACCATGAGAGAGATAGAGAGGGGATATTGACCATGCCACTAAGGTAGTTTCCAACACTAATCCTATTTGTAAGCCACCTTATAGGCTTACTGTATCCAAACATGAGGAGGTAGAGAAGCAACTTCAGGATTATCAAGACAAAGGCTTCATTAGACCTAGTAACTCACCTTGGGCATAGCCAATGCTGTGAGTAAAAAAGAAAGATGGCTCTATGAGACCTTGTATAGATCATAGGGCATTAAATAAGGTTAAAATATGTTTCCAATGCCTAGGTTGGAAGTGTTGCAGGATCTTATGTGCATAGATACATAGAGTGTACGAAAACTAAAAATACACGAAAAATAGAGATACACAATAGACAAGATAGTACACAATATTGGGTGCAATCTCCCTCCACACACTTTGTTTGACGAGTCTATAGAGTGTGTGTATCTATAGGTTGTTTATTCTCTATCTTTTATTTGCAGAAATCATGATGTACATCAATTCTTATCTTAACCATTACTTTTATGATTTTCTAGAAAGAACTCTCTACATGGGATTTTAGTTATAAAAAATATATATATATAATATAATTTCTCTTACTCTTGTCTAGATACATCTGAAATGTCTATGCCCATCCATGCTCTCACTAACCTTCAGCTACTATTTCAAAACACGAAACACATTAATATCTCAAAAAATTAAACTCCAAAATTCAATATTCCATAAGTGATAAAATGCCTCCCAATTGAAAAGCAATTGACTTCAATTGATATAAATAAAATAGACATGGATGACCAGTCATATCCCATCACTGAACAACATAAGCATATTCCATGTAAAAAATCATGCATGGAAATGTATTGTGAAGGAGCTAAATTAATGTGAATATGAATGATATGCAGAAATTAAGTGATCATAAATAGGTTTCAATGAAGTCTTATGGAACCAAGTGACACTCCAAATGTTCCAGGCCACCAAGTCACTTTGCTTGTCGTGCTCAGGTTTCATTGAACATAGGTGTAAGTGAAGGCAAGTATAGCATATTTGAAGATTTTGTGTTCAAGATTGTAGAAATTATTGCCATTGAAAAGAGAACTTCAAAATTGAACCACCATATTTGCAAAAATGGAGGCGGCACCAAAATTTGAGATGGGATGAGGGGTGGGCCTTAGAGTAGCCAAGTGCACTTGTGGACACCTTAGGGGCTAAGAATAGCCTTCCCAAGCTCACACACACAAAATCTTTGTTTTATTACTTTGAGGTACAAAATAGGGCACTTAGTGCCAAATAGTGATCAAATTGAGGGTTGAAACCCTTACAAAATAATCCCATAGTGAGGAAGTACAATTATAGGCTAGGTGTGCGAATAGATATGCCTTAAGGAAGGTTACATACCCTTGAGTGAATACAAACAAATGCCTTAGAATGAGATCAATGTAGTGCTTGGAGTACCACAATGAGCCAAGCAGTGGGGCAAAGTTGGGGATTTTGCAAACATCCACTTTTGTCAAGAGTGATAATAAGTTATAAAGTTAAGAATATTGTGTATCTTTAGGATGAGAGCTTGGAAATAAATCCTTGAGTTATTGGCTTGTATTATATTGAGCAATGCTTTGAGTTTTTATGTTATATGTGTGACGAACTATCTTCATGCGAGCCTTATGGAAGGGTAAGCATCAAATTTAAAATGAAGCATCTTGTCATCGAAATCCCAAGCTAATGCGAATGGTTTTTGGATAGTGCCAAAGATGTAGCATACATTGTTAATGATGTGACTTTTTTTTTTTTTTTACAAATGGAGGTTCGGCCGACGCCTACTCCCCCGGACTTTAACTTTGAAATTACAACTGTACAAGGAAGGGCATAGTACCCATGGGACCCCCCTTATCCCACAAGAACAGTGGTTTACAACTGGGTTAAACGGCGGTCACAACTGCCGCGGGAATGGTCAAACGATGGCCAATAGCCACATACATCAGTTCCTGGGATTTATATGTCCCTACATGTTGCTGCCAGGGGTTGAACCCTTGCCCCCGCCTCAAGAGGCGAGAGCCCCAACCACCAGGCCAGCGAACCGAGACGTTAATGATGTGACTTGAAAATCCCAATTCAAAATCTGTTTAAGAACTCTTCTCTCTCTCTTACTGAGAACAAGTATTCGTGAATCGTGGATGGATAAAGCATCAAACGTGTTGTGACGTCATAGATGAGGTAAGTCAGTACTTCAAGTCCATGCGAAAATAAATTACGTAGACACCAACTCTATCGGGTTTACTCTATTTAACATATAATCGTAGAACAGTCTCTCTCTCTCTCTCTCTCTCTCTCTCTCTCTCTCTCTCTCTCTCTCTGTATCGGTTGGTAGAGAGTGGTGCAACCGTGCAGGTCCGCTTCTGAGGTGCATGGTTGTGTGTGGTAAAAAAGAGTGTGAAGCTCAGATATTCGTGGGGTCCTCCTCTCTCTACGTCTTGAAGGAGAAGGACGTAGCTCAAGGTACTCAAATGACCTCTCTATCAGTACTCATTAGTTTGCATGGTCTCCCTCTTTCTTCTCTCGCTGGCGATGCTGGTGTTCAATGTTCCTCTGGACACACAACCGAGGCGTATATCCTCTACACACGAACTGGACGGTGGACAACAAACTGATCGAGTAGAATTGATGGGTGAGAGAGATCTCTCTCTCGTTCTCTCTGGACAGAGAAGTAGCACACAAGAGTGTCTGTGTTCAACTCTGATTCTATCTGTCTTTCTGTCATGAGAAAGAAGGGTGCAGGTTGGATCTATCTCATCCCATTTTCTTTCTGTTCTTTGAGAGTGATCTCCTCGAGTGTTGGAGGACACAATGGAGTTGTGTTCAGAGGGCACCATGGATGTCTTGAATTTCTCAGATGCACGCACTATAGGGAGAGCGAGAGCATTGCTTAGAGGAAGCAACACCTAGCGCTTTGGCTTCCGCCTGAGAAATCTGCTAATCAGCGAGCACTAATGCTTTCTCCTTCATGATATGGTACAACAACGAGCAGCAACTATGCTTTCTTCTTTCTGTGTGATGTCATAATGCTCCCAGGCGAGCTGCTAATCTCTATCATCAAATACAGAGCGATGCACGGAGACCACCCACATAAGAACTTCTGTTTCCGAATGCAGATGACAAGCAGGAGTAACTCAACTTTGAAATGACTGCGCACTTTCTTTGAGTTTAGACGCTCCTTCAGAGGGATGCAATCATGCAACCACGAGTTACTGCAAATCTTGATTGGCCAATAGCCATCCTTTATTTCTCACTCTCTACTCAAACGACAAACGTTCATAGTGTGCAAAATCGTTGAAGAGAGAAGACGAAATTATATCAAGAATTTTTCACTATTGACTGCACAGTGCCGAGGCGGAATTTCTGTTTGTGTGAACAGGCAAATTTTCGGTGCCCTTAAAGTGTAGTGACAATGAGACGAGCAGTTGGTTGAGCTTTGGCCTCTTGAGGCGGAGGTCCAGGGTTCAAGTCCCAGGCTGGACATGTTATGGCTTAGGCCAGTTAAACCCAGTTGTAACCATGTCTCATTCAGTTGTAACCTTGTCTCACCCCTGCTTTGTGGGATACGGGGGGTCCCGCAGGTACTATGCCCATTCACTTGTACAATTGCAATTTCAAAGTTAAAGTCTGGGGGAGTAGGCTTCGGCTGAACCTCCATTTAAAAAAAAAAAGATGACTGCTTTTCGAGGAGACCCCGAGAAGTGGGTGAGAAAGGAACTAGAATCTGGGTCAGAATGCTAGAGATGGGCTGTGAAACTTGAGCTCGCTGCGACTGGTTCCCCTTTGGAGGGGGCTCCTCTTGTAGGAGTTGGCTCGACACTATTGCTAGAGGGCCCTGCTGCCCTTCTGGTATCTGTCCTGGTGTTGGCGACGAGCGAGAAATGGCACTGCATGAAGCTCTCCAAAATGGATTGACAGGGGGCATTGACTGCACATCAGGTATGGTCTCTAGTATACTTAATAGGATAGAACATAATCTGTCGGAAAGAGAAATACAGGAAGGTGGCCGATTCGAAGAACATTGGAAGCTTTGTTGGGACTAGAGGTGAACTAGTTGCCTTTTCCACTAGTGGGCTTGAACTCAATGGAAAAAATAACGCTGGAGAGAAGAACCATTCTGCTCTCAGAGAATATGGCGATTCACAACATTAGAAGAAGGCCACTCACGCGAACGATAAAGAGGGGACTTACGCCTCTATTTTGCAGAGCAACCAACAAAGCAACTTCTCCTTGTTCGGCAACTCTACCTATTCAGGTATACCTCTCACCTTCTCAGACATGAAGGGTAAACAAAAAATGTTTGAGGAGGTAGAACATGGAGAAGTTGAAGCCTCAAGACTTGACATTGATTTTGATTTTGATGATAAAGAGGAGAGTACTCTTGTCATCGACAGAAATTCTCTGAATAATTGGCATAATGTCTTATATGAAAGGGCTGTGATTGGGCTCTGCCATGGACCTAGGCCTGCTCAAGAAGCTTTAAGAGTGTGGTTAAAGAACAACTGGACTAACAGAGGGGTAAATATCAAGCATGTTTAGTGTCTGCCTAACAACTTCCTCCTGATTTTCTTTGAGGATTCTAATAGTGTCATGCAACTCATGTTTGAAGGACATTGGATGATAAGAAATATCCCCCTTTCCCTGAACAACAAATGTGAAATTATTAAGGAAGGTGTTGTTTTCAGGCTGTTAGGTATTCCCATGGGCTTTGGGGTTTCCCTTGAGCAAAGGTGGAACTGGGTCTTTAACAAATTCAGAGATAAAGTGTTTCATTGGATGGCTTTCCAACAGAACTTATCCCAAAGAGTTTTCGTTTTGAAGCATTATATCTTGCCTGTGCTAACTTATTTTTTTGCTTGTTGGATGCCGAGTAAGAAGCAGCTTGTTCAGACCATTGCCCTGTCCAAAAGATTTCTTTGGGGTGGCACTCAACATACTAGCAAGATCCCAAAAGTTGCTTGGAAAATATGCTGTATGAAAAAAGATGAAGGATGGTTGGGTTTAATCTGTCCCACCAAGATGGATTGTCAAATGGCTGCTAAATGGGTTCTCAGGGCAATTAACTCTAATGATTATTGGTCAGTCTTAATAAAAAGAAATGTTTGTGATTTTTTGTCAAAGGTCATAAGAGCTGGACAAAGCTCAACATGTGGGATGTGATCACTTCTCCCTTCCAGATTACACCTAAGGGAAGCAATCTTTCTTGCTCTTTTTGGAAAGCTTGGATGTTTATTAAGGAAAACTACAAGATCCCTGTTTACTTTGAGAACAACATTTCTTATTTCATGCAGAGTTTTGTTTGGATAGGATGGTTTAATGTTGATAAAATCTGTCCTCTAACCATAAGGATGAACAAGTGTAGAAAAGCTGGGTTTGAGTCTTGGAGTACTCTTACCAATAACAATCAGGTGCTGAACAACTCTTTTTTTCATGATATTCATGGCCTGTCTTCTGCTTGCAAACAGATTTTGGTTGACAAAAGAAGGTGGCTGGCTGACAAATTGGAAAGCTACAACTATCATAAATGGATTGACCTGGAAGCTGATGCTGAAGACATTTACAGATATGTCAAGTCTGCTGGTCACTTTGGCAATTGGGATGTTAGCAAACTTAACTCTAATTGGAAGATCCAATGGAATACTAGCCAATATAAGTACAGATTCAGAACAGTTTGGGCTTTCTCTCCTACCTCAAAGCAAGCCCATTTGCTGTGGTTGATTTTACATCATGGAGTTTGGACAAATAGTAGAGCCAAGAAGATTAACATTAGTGCAGGAAAGTGTCCTTTTTGTAATCAGCATGAAGATCTTCCCCACATTTTTATCAACTGCAGGAATGCAAAGAAGTTTTGGAAGCTCTTGAACTTATATTGTATTGGCAAAGGGTTGCCAGTCCTTGGATACAAAGAAATCCTCTTGGGTGTTTGTAAGGGGCTTGACCTTGCTCTTTGGCAGTTGCTTAGATCTCAGATTCTCTGGTTTATCTGGAAAAATAGGAACCAGAAGATTTTTTCTAGTAAACCCAAAGATTACTTTTATGCTTGTACCCAAAGTATGAGGAAAATTATTATGTGCTGTAAAAAGTCCATTGAGGACTCAAATCAATCTAATTTTGACCCCTCCTATATCCTGAGAGGGATGATTCCCAATAGATGGAAGGCTTCCCTTCTAAAATTGTACTCCCCAGAGAGACTCTCCATGATCCATTTTCTGGAGACTCTCTTAGATAAGCCCTAGTGCTTTGGCACTATGATGTATTTGTTTTCTTTCCTGCACTAATTTTAATCTTTTTGTTCTCTCTAAAAAAAAAAGAGAAGAAAGTAAGGAAATGCTCAAACAATGTAGAGAGAATATAGAATGATGGAGTTGGCATGACTCTAGATGATGGAGTGAGTAGACCAAGAAATGGGTAAACCCACATGGATAAGAAATGAGCTTGTCAAGAGCATGGAGTAGGCTCTATAAGATTTTAACCAAGTACAAAGTGATAGAGAGGCCATCATTATATAGAGTTGGATGGGGATCTCCAAAGTACATCATATATGGGATAATTCCTCTTGAAGAAGAATGAAGACATTGGTAGAAGCAAATGGCAAAGTACCCGAATACAATGAGATACAATATAAAATGAAATGAAATAAAATGGAGTGTCTCCTAGATACAAAATGGAGATGCACTCATGTAGTGAGGTAGAAAAACTCTTGTCATCAATATGGTAGACTAGCTTTTTCTCCTATGTGCTAAAGCAATTGTTTCCATTCTTTTTTTTAATTGTTTGGGTCCAAAAAAATCATATCCTCCTTAGATATTGATCTTAACCTATAACAGAGCTTGATTCAAAGCTCATAACTATGATTGAAAAGGTTTCTCTTTCACCTGGTATTTCAAAGATTGTTTTCACTCCACATGAACGAAAGAATGCAGCACTTTATAGTATTCCAAATGAGATAAGCAAATAAGATAAATTCACTCAAGTGGACTTCATTAAAATGGAACAAGAAGATACTTGTTAGCATATAGATGGTTAGCATCATCTGCTAATTATATGGGTTAGGGTGGTTTCATGAGGAAACCATGAGGATGGGTGGAACGAACTCCTCAAACGTAGTAGTTCCAACTCGAAATTTGAAAAAGTAGATTGTCTCATCCATCCTCAATTCACGCAAAAGGGTGGAATAAGTACACCTTCATGTTGCCACCTTATGCGAAAACCAAAGGTTTAGTGGAAAATAAGATAAAAAGATTTAGATTTATTCATATAAACCTTAGTAATGACACCACATACATTATTGATATTAATGATTAATTCAAGTGTAGTGTTATGCAAAAGTTGTGTATGAAATATTAAAATTAATAACTACTATATTGGATACAAGAGAGAAGATTATGTATAGATTAAGTAAATATTTCATTCAAGGGATTGATGACTTGTCTACAAAATCAAGTAAAAGATGATGAAGAATCTATAATGCCGAAAGCTTAGTTTTAATTGTATTGTTGGATAATTATTCTAGCATGCCTTTTGCATCATTTAAGGAAGTTGTTCTCATTCAATCTCAAGATCATTATCTCCTTAAGTCTCATTGGAGCATGGAGCACAATCCATTATTTCTTTTATTTTGATTTCACATATTGCTCTAAGCTCCATTACAGAAATAACAATTGTTCCTTGTACTTCTCCCACCACTAGTTTCCAATTTTATTTTAGCTTCTTCTATCCACTACATATCCAAAAGATTTTGTATGGAGAAAAAAATATGTTATGAAGTACAAGACATGCAGTTAACAAGATTTGGTGCACATCATAAATCTATTTTGTATCTTCTTAGCAATATGTGAAAAATTGCATGAACATACGAAAGGATCTCTTAATTGCCATCCGTTTGCTTAATTGAATGAGCAACCATTAGTACTTAGTGCATGCAAGTCCTACCTTAAATCCCTTGAAGGCACTATCATTTATCATAGTAGAGGTCGAGGATAAATATTTTCATCAATCAAAAAGTTCTTTTCTAGTTTACCTCTTGTACATCTTTTCCATGATTCACTTCTAATGAAGCTCAAATCCTTTATTTATCAATGACTTAATGGACTAACTTAAAAAGTTGAGATCTTCAAGTTCATCTATTATACATGTCCTTAGGCGATTATTTGATGATTTATTTAAAAAAACTAATATGTAATTCCATAAGTTTTACTTGTTGTAGATGCAAAGGTATCACCAAAGCCTTAAACTAATTTCTCTTGGTAAATGATTGAAAATGTGATTATCGATTTTTTTTTAGCTCTAAAACTAAAAAGAAAGGTGTACGGAGATATGAGCAACAAGTGGATTAAAAATTATTGATATATTTAGTTAGTGATGTGTGTGAACACATTAGGACCATCACGATACTTTTTTCCCTCTTTAGGAGGTTTTTTCCCCCAGCTTGTATATATGCTTATTACCCTAACGGATTAGTTATCTTTGTACATTCTAGTGGTAATACACTCCATATTGTGTGTTGTGCCCCAAGCTTCTTCTTCTTCCTTGTGATGTTCACGTGCTTCTGTAGACCTCAAACTCCAACAATTGGTATCAGAGCAAGTCCTCGCTTCATCTAGGGCATCATCGATACCCCTCCGGTCACAGTCTCAGAATCACACGAAATTTGGTGAGCATACTCAAGGTCATCAGGAGATCAAAACAGCTTCGTTTGTGGTGCTAAAATTACGATCTTAGCTTGTTTTGGCCTCCAAATGTACTATCGTAGTGCTTATGCGGGTTATATGTTGGCTATTGAGGATAAGTTGGATGGTATGAATTACCCATTATGGGCTTATATTATGCATCATGTATTGATCATAAAAGGACTGTGGAATATTATGCAGGGTGTTGAAAAACATTCTATTACACCTGCAAATATGGGTATTGAAGCTGATGCATATGGTGTTGAAGATGGTGATATTCTGCAGATTCCTATTTGTGCTACGATTTCTACTGCACCTAATGTAGAGAAAATTTGTTGGGATGGTAGATATGCTCAGGCACATGCATTGATAGCCTTTTCTATCAAACGTGCCATTATTCCTCACATTTGCTATTATCGAACAGCTAAGGATGCTTGGGATACACTTACCACTTTATACTAGGCAAGGAATGAGGCTCGTGTTGCTTATCTCCAAAAACACTTGGAGAGTGAGCACATGAATGAAAGAGATTCCATGGACAGTTTTCTGGCAAAGATCAAAGACTTGAAGGAATAGTTGATTTTTGCTGATGAAGTCTTACCTCACAGTTCACTTGTGGAGACTATTCTAAATGGTCTTCCTGATTCATATCAAAGTTTTGCTTCTACTCTTTGTTTGATGATGAAAGGCAATCCAAATGCCTTAACATTTGAGGGGTTAGTCTCTGTTCTGTTGTAGGAAGATCAGTCTAGGCAGAATAGGTCCATTATGCGTGTTGCAGATGAAGCTTTCCTGGCTAGTCAAAAGAGCAAAGGTAAATAGAGCTCTTCTACTAGTAAGCAAAAATCTGCTAATTCTGCACAAACAAAGAAGGATGATAAAGACGAGAAGAAAATAGAAAAGCAAAAATTGTTTTGCAAGTACTATAAAGCAAATGATCATGTCATAAAGAATTTTCCTAAATTGGTTGCAAAAGAGGCAAAGAAAAAAGAGGTTGGAATGGTTGTTACAGAGGCCTCTACACCAAAAACTAAGTCTTCTAATCTAGTGCAGAATGAAGAATGGGTGTTTCCTACTGTGTGCAGTTTTGCCCCATCTTCTCCTGAATAGTGTATGTCTGCAGTAGACTCAGATGTTTGGTACTTTGATAGTGGGGCAACCAAACATATTACCTCTTCACATAGTTTCTTCACTTACACTCGAGCATGCCCCTATAGGCAATACTGTCACATGCGCCAACAACTCCTCTTATCTTGTCATGGGAGTTGGTGTTGGAGTTAGACATCTGTGGAAGCACGCGAACAACACAAGGAAGAAGAAGAAGCTTGGAGCACAACACACAATATTGAATGTATTACCACTAGAATGTACAAAGATAAGTAACCTATTAGGGCTATAGGTGTATATACAAGACAGGGGGGAAAAACCTCCTAAAGAGGGAAAAAAGTGCCCCAGTGGTCCTAGTGTGTTCACACACATCACTACCTAAATATATCAATAAATCCTCCCTACGAGTGATGCAGTGAACAAGGAGCTAGCACTCATGTATAAGGAACTACCAAGCTATGTGGATTCAATCCACAAAAGGAAGTAAGCCCAAAGTTTTGCAGAAAGCTTCAAATTTCTCCCTTGGCAGAGCCTTCATGAAAAGGTCTGCAATGTTCTCCTACTTGGGCACATATGCCAAGCTGATCTCTCCAGCAGAGAACCTCTCGCTGACATAATGATAATGCACCTCAATGTGCTTAGTGCGAGCATGGAACACAAGGTTCCTCACAACTGCCAATATGCTCTGACTGTGAGTGAAGATGGTGATGGTAGAAGACTGACCGATACCCAAATCATCCATAAGGCATTTGAGCCACACACACTCAATAGTCACTGTGAAAGCTACCCTATACTCAGCCTCACAACTGGAAGTGGCCATATGTTGAAGCTCAAAGTCAAGGACAAAGCATGGAAGTACATCAAAAGGTGGACACACGAGGAAAGGGAGCAAGTAGGGAGCTCCAAGAAGTGTATGTCAAATTCTCAGAAGAATCCCCTACAAAAATAGTGATTTTCATCACTAGAAACCATTGTAAATACCATTATCTATTTTTAGTAACTCCATTTTGTTCAAGCCGAGGAGTCCTCGAGCTTGAGGAGTATTAGAAGTACCATCGTACCAATTTTCATAATTTTTAGACTTCGTTTGAGCCCTCAAATAAGCCCTGGAACCTAATTTTTAACTAGGCCGGACACTAGGTCTGGACAGGGCCAAAACTAGTCAAAAAACTATAAAAAGAGCTAGAGAGCTCATTTTTGGGGTTAGCTTGTTGGAGAATAGAACTTTTGTAAGAGAACTCTTTTGCAATCTAAGCTTTCCATTGTTCCTCTCTTTGATCTTACTTTGTGCGCGTGTGTGCATGTTTGTGTGCTTTCACTCACGCACTTGTGCCTTCACTTGCTCGTGGTCTTCATACCGGTCCTCACGTCTCCGCGGATTGACAAGTAAAGGAGGTGGTGCTTACGCTTGAGCTACACCAAATTTTGGCGCCGTTGCCGGGGAGAGAGCTTCGAGGACGAGCGTTGTGATGGTAAGATCGTAGATTTGCGACGTTGGAAGGTAAAAAAACTGTCATTTCAGTTCATTTTCTGTTTTTTCCTCTTCATCTTCATCATCATCATCATCTCCACCTTCTTCCATCTTCTTCTTCACAGAAATTTCTTGTTTTTAGTGCATTTTCACCATTTTCATACCATTTTTCATGCATTATTGTGTGGGAAGGAGTTAGGAGGTGCAAGGGAGAGCAAGCGCTGCATTTTTTTTATGATTTTCTGCTCATACGGAGCTCGCCATAGCCGGCGCTCAGAAATTTGAATTTCCCGCCAAAAAACGCGATTCTGTGATGAAAATCGCGATTCTGTGAAAATTCAAAATTTTTGAAAAATCACGATTTTCAGTTTTCCCGCCTAAAAGTGGTTGAAAAAAATCGCAATTCTGTGTTTTTCTCAAAAAAAAAAAAAAAAAAAAAAAAAAAAACACGATTCTCTGCTCAAAATCGTGATTTTCAAAAAAACACGATTCTCTGCTTAAAATCGCGATTCTCACCAATCACGATTTTCAGCAAAAACACGATTTTGTGAAAAAAGCGATTCTGTGAAAACACGATTTTTTGCTCAAAATCGCGATTTTCAAAAACACGATTTTGTGCTCAACATCGCGATTTTCATGTGAAAAATACGATTTTCAAAAAACACGATTCTCTGCTCAAAATCGCGATTCTCACCAATCACGATTTTCAGCAAAAAACACGATTTTGTGAAAAAGGCGATTCTGTGAAAACACGATCTTTTGCTCAAAATCGCGATTTTCAAAAACACGATTTTGTGCTCAACATCGCGATTTTCATGTGAAAAATACGATTTTCAAAAAACACGATTCTCTGCTCAAAATCGCGATTCTCACCAATCACGATTTTCAGCAAAAAACACGATTTTGAGAAAAACACGATTCTGTGGGACAAAATCGCGATTTTCAAGTCAAAAACACGATTTTGAGAAAACACGAATTTTTGCTCAAAATTGCGATTTTCAATTCACGATTTTCTGCTCAAAATCGTGATTTTCAAGTCAAAAACACGATTCTGAGAAAACACGATTTTCAGTCAAAAACACGATTTTGTGAATCACGATTCTCTGAGTCAAAATCGCGATTTTCAGAAACACGATTTTGTGATCAACATCGCGATTCTCTGAAACACGATTTTGTGATCAACATCGCGATTCTCTGAAACACGATTTTGTGATCAACATCGCGATTCTCTGAAACACGATTTTTTGATCAACATCGCGATTCTCTGAAACACGATTTTGTGATCAACATCGCGATTCTCTGAAACACGATTTTGTGATCAACATCGCGATTTTCAAATCACGATTTTCTGCTCAAAATCGCGATTTTCAAAAACACTATTTTGTGCTCAACATCGCGATTTTTTTGACTTCACAGCATCGCGATTTTCAGAAAGTTCACAAAATCGCGATTTTCTCCAAAGGTCCTGTTTGCCTGTTTTGACCCCCAGGAGCCTGATTTGACATAACTTTCTCATCCAAAGTCCATTTTTTGAGCTCTATAGCTTGTTGGAAAGCTCGTTTCAAATCCTACACGATCTCAACTATTTTTTTTAAGAATAATGCGTTGATTTTGAGATAGGATAATTTGAAGTTGACCCTCAGGTGGGACTAGGGAACCAAGGGGGCTCTAAAGAATTGTGAACCATACCAAAGGGAAAATTTGGACTCTTGACTAAAGTTTATGAACCTGAGATCTGGTAGACACTTAGGCAAGGATAAACAAAGCATTAGATCTTCTGAGGCTAGTGTCAACCATACATCCAAGTCTGGGCACAACAACTAAGTGGTCATCTTTTACTCAGATCAGACACAAGTGATTCAGAAATGTCTTTTAGTATGGGAAAACCTGCAGGTGGCTCAGGGACTGCCCATCTACAAACACCGGAAGGTCCCTATAAGACACAGTTGGAATATATTCGGACCAACCAATTAGGTGCTCGCATCTATGAGGATGGCCTGAGGCGATCAGTGGTCCAACTCAAAAATCCAGATCAATCCTTTGGACTTGAACACCCGGTGGTCAAGTTCGAAGAGGGTTCATACATTGATAAGGAAGGAACCATGTATGTGGTTACCAACCAACCAGATAGGACCGATGAGTTTGGAAATATCATTCATGAGAATGAGATAGGAGACCTAGAACAAGGAAACGTAGGACAAGGACCCCAGACTCCTAGAGGTAAGTCAGTTTTGACCCGAGTGATCACTCCGGACTGGATCCCTCAAGACAACAAAAGCATAGAACTATTTTTGAATAGAGAAACAGAGGAAGCCTTTTGGAGGTTCAAGCCAGATCAACCTAGCCAATTGGGCATAGTTATCATCTATGAATTCAAAGATCCTGAGATACCAGGCAAAGTTGTCTACCTGGATAACACATCAGAGAAAATTTTCTTGGTAACGGAACATGATAGACATGCATATACATGGAAGAATGACATGATTTTCCCCCCACCAAGATCCAATGTTTCCCATGGCCTCCAAGGGGTAGGATCATCCCAGGCTCATGAAGCCCAGAGAGAAAGAACTAGAGAGAGACCTGAGGTAAGTTTTGCACACACCGTGGGCAGGAATAGGTCAGGATTTGAAAATGAAAGACCTGAAAGAGAGAGACATCAAGCACATAGGCAACAAAGAGATGAACAGGATTTTCCATTGCCTAGACCCCGGGAGTACCCAAGAACCCTTAAACCCAGTCACGTGATCAAGGCAATGAAGAACTATTTCGATGGGACAGGGGATCCTTATGATCATGTGGCCGAGTATAAACAAGTGCTGAGAGCCGAACAAATTGAGGACTGGTTCACCCAGTACGAGGCATTTGGTTTGACCCTTAAAGGCACTGCCTTAGCTTGGTTTCAACCATTGAGTAGAAGCAGCTATCGCGATATAGGTCAACTGCTAGACGAATTCATTGTAGAATTTTCCAAGAGTGGTATCAGGCATAACACATCGTCCCTGATCCATAGTTTCAAGCAGACACCCCAAGAAACAGTGCGACTAGCAGGTAGAAGGTTCAGACAGTACCTAGAAAGATGCCCTGCTCCAGAGCTACCCACACCAGCCAAACAAGTGGCTTTGTTTTTAGATGGCTTATTGAGCACAAAGTTAAGATCCTATGTATACTTGAAAGATCCTAGATCCATAGAAGAGTGTGTGCGGACGTGCATAGACATAGAAGATAACTTGGGTGAGGAGTTAGGATTGGCCAAACTCTACAAAGATTCGGATAGTTCTACTAGTCATACTTCAAAGATCTCCACAGAAATAGAAGAGATAGCTGAGCAAGTTGCCAAGAAGCTGGGAGTCCAAAATAAACAAACACAGGGAGTCACTTCATTGAATCGGTGCTATACTTGCGGAGGTGACCACATGGCTAACGTATGCCCAATGCAAAACCAAAACATTAGAGAAAGGAATGCTCCATATTGCACTATTGAGAGAAAATACACAAACCACACGGCTCAAGATTGTCCCTACAATAGGCAGGCTGTTAGACAAAATTATCAGCAACCTTACCCACAAGGTAGGTATCAGAATCAATACCAACAGCCATATTACAGACCACAACAGCAATATCAGGTACCATATAGGCCACAACCTGTCTTGGTAAACCAACCACCAGCTCCAGCCAACGTGATTCCAGTCAAGTATGCTGTGGGAGAGGAAAATCCAAATAGAGCTTTGGTGCCACTAACCCCATTGATACCAGATAATGACTCTCAGGCTCATAGTTCAGACTACTCCCATGAAGGTAGTCCACATGCTTATTACACAGAGTCACCTGAACATAGTGAGATTTACTCGTATCAATATGAGGCACCGCCTATGGAGCAAAATTGGGAGCCAGAATACTCCAATGTCATGTACACAAATCCTAACCCTAGGCCCCAGTTGAGACAAATGAGACCACAAGCCCATAGAGGATCTTGTTTCAGATGTCATGGTGACCATTTCATTCGTGACTGTCCCCACCCACCATCTCCGAGTCAAGGACAGGCTATCACAATACAGGCTTTTTGTCCTGATTGTGGCAAAGACCATCTCCCCAGAGATTGTCCAAGAAACCCCTCTAGTGCACCCAAGATTACACCCATTAATGTGGTAGGCTTAGTGGCAGATCCAAGTTCAAGTAGTAGCAATGTGGCTCCTATACAAGCTGTCACTAGAGCACAAGCCTTAAAACAGGATAAACCAGTAGAACAATCAGAGTCGAGTGAATCGGGAGAGCCTAGTAAGAGGAAAACAAGAACATGGAAGGATACCAGAGAGAAGGCCAATCGCAAGTGGAATAAAAAGTTATCGGAACTAGAAGAAAGCTTAAAAGAAGCGAAAACAAAAATAGAAGACATTGCATCTCAAAGCCCCTCGCATGCCGAAACTCCATCCACTCCACCTCATCCCACCCCACCACCCATTGTAAATAGACCGCAACCAGGGTCTGTTCTTGCAGATCCAACCCCAGAAGGCTTGGACATGATGTTCAAGGCCTACCAGGCTCGACTTCAAGAAGGGCCTACAGCGGCAAACCTAGACAAGAGTTACCCTAGAGCAGATTTAGAGATTGAACGGATGAAAATGTGCATGAAAATGGTAGAACAAGCTCAAGCCATACTTGAGACTAGTCAAAAGTTCAATCAGACAAACTCTATCAAATCGGATTTGCATTTCCAGGGCTTACTAGAACGATTAGAGCAGTTGGTAAACAAACCACAAGTTTCTCTACCTCCACAGGCTCAACCAGTGATTGAAAGAGGAAGCTCACCACCAAGGGGAGCTTATGTTCCTAATTCCACGGATGCTGGAATACCTCCTTCTATTCAACAGTACTCTCAAGAGTTCTTGCGGGAAATACAAGAGGAGAAATGGGCCAAGGAGAAGGGTAATTCCCCTCCTATTCCTGAGATTGATGATCTTCATGATCAATTTCCCCAAGACATTCCATCTATTTACGAAGATGAAGCAGAACAAGAAGACGAAAGATTAGATTTTGAATCTAATACCTTAGAAGAGCTGCCTCAATTTCCAGGCCCATGGGAATCTGAATCACTCCAGATTAGAGCTCCCACAATACTAGTAAGAAATGAAGACTCAGTGGTTCCAAGGAACACGGATGTCGTGAAGAACACTAAGGTTCAGTGTCATCTCACTGTAGAAGAGTTGCTCAAAGCAAAACCTGAGTTATGGAATCATGTGAAGGATCAGGTCCCAGAACTTGAGTCCAATATGCCAAAAGTAGGCTCTAAGCAAAGGGTACCAGAGATACCTCTAGACAAAATAGGGGACATGTGTGAGGGTGAAGAAGGTAATACTTATCTTCCAATCACCTACCAAGGTTACACAACCAAAGCAATCATAGATTCAGGTGCTGGTGTTGCTATTGTGACCACCTCCTTGTGGAAGCAATGGGGCAAGCCCACATTAAGACCAACTAGAATGAAGCTTCAAATGGCTGATGGTCATTTTGAAAGACCTCTAGGATTGCTAGAAGGGATCACTCTAACCACTTGTGGTGTAGAGTTTGAGCACACATTTGCTATATGTGACTTTGAGAAAAATAATGTCTTTGAGATGATCCTAGGAAGACCCTTCCTACGACAATTGCAAATAGTACAGGATTGGGGAACTAACTCCTTGTACTTACAGCACTTAGGGGTCACCACTAAGGTCAATTTGAAGGATTACACCTTCAGAGATGTACCACCCCTACAGTGGAATTCTATCCACAAAGCAAAAGAAGATTCCATCTCTGTGCATTCTGAAAGTTCACCTGATCCATCATGGCTGCATGAAGATACTCATTTGTGGATGTGCAAGGTTGCAAAGGAAGAGGAAAAACGTTTAAAGGCAAGAGAAGAAGGAACTTCGTTAGGAGATAGACCAGTTAGAGACCCAGCCTACACACCGATGATCTTTCCAGATGAGGAGTTTGAGCCTCATGGCTGGCCAGAAATCTTAGCCACCATGGACATTGCTGTCAATGAGGAACAGTGGACACCTCATTGTGATGAGGAGGGTTATGATATCTCAGTGTTCATGTGTCAACCCTTGCTAGAAGAATGTGACCCTAGTGATGTCATAGAAGAGGAAGAGAATGACGATGATCTGGAGTCTATTGTGATGGATAGTTGCTTTAACTCAGAGCAGCACTATTTAGAAGATATAGGAGTGTTCACCCAGAAAGAAGAAGAACCTCTCACAAGTATTAAAACAGTAAACTCAAAGGATGGAAGTGAGAGTAGTCAAAAGAAAAAGAAAAGAAAAGCAGTGAAACAAGAAAAGGAGGAATCATTGTTTGAAGTACCAGAAAACTTCAAGAAATATGAAGTTGACGACCGCAAAATTTTGGTACGAATGCCTAAGAGAGAGGCCATCATAGGAGAATCATATGATAATAAAGAAAAGACCAAGAAGATTGTAGTGACCATTGAAGAGAACGAAGAGAGATGCACATATATAGGAGATGACCTAAGTGCAAGAGAAGAAATGGAGCTCATAGCTCTATTAAGGGAATATAGGGATGTGTTTGCATGGCACTATAGAGACTTGAAAGGGGTAGATCCAAGAATTTGCTCTCATACTATCCCCATGACTGCTGATGCTAAGCCCACCAAACAGAAGCCCTACACATATAATGATACCTATGCAGCCAAAATCAAAGAAGAAATTGATAGGTTGATTGAGGCTGGATTCATCTATGAGATTGAGCATACCGAATGGGTGTCCCCCATTGTTGTGGTACCCAAGAAGAACGGGAAGTTGCGAGTGTGTATTAACCTTAAAAAAGTTAATGCCGCTACGATTAGAGATAGTTATCCACTTCCAATCACAGAACACCTATTGGAGCGTGTTGCAGGCAAGGAAGTTTATAGCTTCCTTGATGGATTTTCAGGTTACAATCAAGTAGCCATTGCCCCAGAAGATCAACACAAAACAGCTTTTGCTACAGAGTGGGGAATCTTTGCATTTCGGGTGATGCCATTTGGGCTCACCAATGCACCTGCAACATTCCAAAGGCTCATGTGTCATGTCTTCAAAGAGTTCTTGCGAAAGAGCTTAGAAGTGTATGTGGATGATTTATGTGCTCATTCCCAAGAAAGAAGGGTTCACATCCCTGAACTCAGACAAATCTTCAACAAGTGTAGAGAATATCGAGTGTGTCTGAACCCAGAAAAGTGTGTGTTCATGGTGCGTCAAGGTAAAATCCTCGGTCATATTGTTTCTAAGAATGGAATCTCAACGGATGAAGATAAGGTACGAGCCATAGCGGAGCTGCCAAGGCCAAGGAATGTTAAAGAGGTACAAGCCTTTATGGGCCATTGTGGATATTACCGTAGGTTTATCCACATGTACGCGATCATAGCTAGACCCCTTTATGCCTTGTTGTCTAATTTTGAGTGGAACGACGAATGCGAGAATTCTTTCAATGAACTGAAGAAACGTTTGTGCACAGCACCAATACTGACCACTCCTGATTGGAATAAACCATTCCATGTCCATGTGGATGCATCCAATCATGCCATAGGATGTGTGCTGGCACAACCCACAGGTGAAGGGAATTTAGATTTGCCCATAGCATATGCTAGTAGACAACTAAACCCAGCCGAAAGAAATTATACCACAACCGAGCGAGAAGGGTTAGGCATGGTATATGCTGTAAAGAAGTTTAGACACTATTTATTGGCCAACAAGTTCAAGTTCTTCACTGATCATCAAGCTTTGTTATATTTGGTCAATAAACCTTGCAATACTGGACGCTTAGTAAGATGGTTCCTCTTACTAATGGAGTATGACTTTGAAGTTGTTGTCAGGAAAGGTAGAACCCACCTTCGGGCAGATCACCTTTCTCGCATTACTTCAGGAGAGTCACCACAAGGAGTGTCTGATGAACTACCTGATGCTTATCTGTTCAATTTGGAAGTTGCTCCTAAATGGGCAAATAAGTTGGTACCAGTCCTAACCTTCGGCCCTGCAAATAAGAATGTGAAAACATCACAAGAAGAAATTGTAAAATCACAAAAACATCACATATTGGCAGGAAGCATGTACAAACAAGATACTGAGGGTGTATTAGCTTGTTGTGTCGAGGATGATGAACATAGTAGTTGGTTGCAGCAAGCTCATGAGGGATTGCTAGGAAATCACTATTCTAAACAACGAACATTGCAGAATTTGAAACGTTTAGGAGTGTATTGGCCTAGCATGGACAAAGAAATACATGAGTGGATCAAGAATTGTCCAATGTGTAGAGAGAAACCACCAGTGGAGCATGCGACCCTTTATCAAGTATCATTAATTCCAGATTGGAGTACTCCATTGGTAGAGTTTATGAGATCGGGAAGATTACCCAAAGAGGCCAGTCTAGCAAGAAGACGAAATATGGAGCAAGAGGCTCAAGGCTATGCCTTAGTAGGAGAAAACCTATACCGAAGAGGTAAAGATGGTTACTTAAGACTGTGCGTTCATGAATCAGACTATTTAAGGGTCTTAGAGACTGCACACAGTGGTGTTGCAGGTGGACATTTTGGCCCTGACCGAGTGATTAAAACCATTCTATTCTCAGGACTTTGGTGGCCCACTCTTCATATGGATGCACATACCTATGTGAAGAAATGTGACACATGCCAACGTGCACAATATCCAGTGAGAAAAGACGAGATGCCCTTGAGGCCAATGATGGGAGGACGTGCATTTTCGAAGTGGGGCATAGACTTCATAGGTCCTATTAACCCCCCAGCTAGGAACTCCCATGCAGAATACATCATTGTAGCCACAGATTACCTTACAAAGTGGGTAGAAGTCAAAGCCACAACAAAGAATGATGCTCAGACTACGGCTAAGTTCTTATTCGAGAATGTGTTCACGAGATATGGACTACCAATAGAGTTGGTGAGCGATAGAGGCACACACTTCTTGAATGAAGTCATTGAAAATCTTCTCCAAGAATTCTTGGTGATACATAAGAAATCCGCCCCCTATCATCCACAAGCCAACGGACAAGCCGAGAGTACCAATAAGATCCTCTGTAACGTATTGACAAAACTGGTGAATAATAAACGCTCTGATTGGGACAAACAACTTCATCATGCTGTTTGGGCTTATCGAGTTGCCTACAAAACGGTACTCAACGCCACCCCATTTCAGATGGTCTTCGGACAGAACGCTGTGCTACCATTAGATTTCTTAATCCCTGCCTTAAAAGTAGCACAAGAGTATGAGTGGAATGGGCATGAATTGTCTTCCAGGATCTTTGATCTCGAACGCTTGGGTGAAACGAGGCTACGAGCGGCAGCAGGCATCTACGCTGCAAAGAAGAGGCAAAAGGCATACTTTGATGCACACATCAAGGATAAGGGATTGAAAGAGGGAGATCTAGTGTTGGTATACACACTAAAACAACATGCCCGTAAGTTGGAAAAAAGAGGATATGGACCCATGATCATTAATAGAATTTCCACTAGTGGTGCAGTTCAGTTGGCCACTCTAGAAGGAGATATCTTGCCAAACTATATTAGTGGCTGCAGAGTCAAGCTATATCAAGAACCTCTTACTGAGGATATGCTAATGAGACTCAACACTGCTAAGAAGCGAAAAGAAGAAGAGTTAAGAGTGAGAGAAGAAGCACAGGTAGAGGCCAGAGAGCGTATTAGGCGAAATAAGTTAAGGCGATTAGGCCTAGATGCCAACTCAAAAGCCCCAAAATATCACATGGATATGTGTCAAAAGTCAGGCATTGCGACTTCTCAGGTTATTGACCGAAGACCCTTTGTGACCATAGAGATAGGACAAGGGAAGGGTGCAAGGACGGTGAAAGCATTGATTGACTTCGGTGCAGCAAGTAGTGCAGTTAGACTTTCCTACTGCCAAGACTTGGGGTTGAACATCAATCCCATAGAAGCTTATCTCATAGGATTGGGAGGTGTGGAAACCCCTTGTTTGGGCGAGGTGGAACTTCCCATCTACCTTCAAGATGTTCCAATGAAAGTCAAAGCGCTAGTATGTCAAGATGAGAACCTTACAGAACCACTTGTCTTGGGTCAAGATTGGATCTATGACCATGCAGTTAACTTAAACCTAAGAAGTCAAATTCTTCAAGTTTGGGTACATGAACAATGCATTACATTAGAATTAGAGAACTGCATGCTCCTAGATCATGGCACCACACACTCTCTTAGTTCTTCCAAGACTAATCATATGAAAGAAGATGTTGTATGTGTCAAAAGCTCTATGATGCAGAAGGAGCCAATCGTGGAAGACCAGGTTCGAAGGCGGGTGGATCTTTCTTCTTCTCCAAAGACTCAAGTAGCCACAGTAGTGAGCCCAACACACAAGCAAACACAACCGTTCACGATAACTGCTACATCAAATAGAAAGACACCATTCGATAAAAAAGCGGTTCCGGGCATGAAGCAGATCTGGGTACGCAAAGGAGAGCAACCACCAGCCTTACCCCCACAAATCCCATCCATGCACACTAACCAGGCCAGAAGACGAAGGAAGCAGCTCAGACAAGCTCCATCACAAGATATCCAACAAGTTTGGGTGCCTAAGAAGTTAGCTGCAGCTCAACAAGGGCAATTACAGATGTGGGTGCCTAAGAAGATCCTACACCCACAACAACCTTTGTTCTCCCACATGCAAAAGGTTTTAACAAAGAAGCCAAAAAGAGAAAAGGGTAAGAACCACGTACAGAGACCAAAGGAAGATCAAATCAGCTCTTCAACATTAGTAGGAAGGCATGCAAAAAGGATATGGGTTTGGAAGCCAAAAGTGCAAGTAGCCTCCACCGAACCAAAGCATCAACCACACTGGATACCACAGTTCAGAAAGCATCCAAAGAGAAAGACGCCTGAAGTGACCTCTACAGTGCCAAATGATGTTCTAAAATGGACTCCAATAAGGAGGATTACATCAGTTCGAGACTCAATGGATACCTCCACCAAGGTCGGCATCAACCTCCACAAATAACATCGAAAGCCTCGAACGAGCAACAACCATGTGCTCCTTGCACAACCCTGTCTTTTGCACCATTTAGGTCATGCATTTCCAAAGTATGCATTAATATAGGGCCACATTACACGGCCGTGCATAGACACACTTGAGAATCCCATGCACAAGAGCATAGTGACATATGTCGAACATTTCTATTGATACTAACTTTTGTGTTCTTGTTTTGTGATATCCTTTTTCTCAAAAAAAAAAAAAAAAAAAAAAAAAAGGAGAAGTGGGAAAGAGCTTGTTCCCAGGTTTGGCGTATGAAACATGAATGAGTCATGCTTAGTTGAAGGTGGAACTGTTGATTACTAGGCATTTATCAATTTGGATTGCACTGTGTCTCGGCCAGCAGTGAGATTATTGCTGCCTTATCTGGTAGAGGACAAGCATTTGGCATGAACATGGCATCTACAACTATGATTTTCTCTCACCATGGTAGGAATGAAGAGCTTGAAGGTCCGCAACTTGAGTGATGCTTAACTACTTCATGTACCAGAGCATCCAAGGAGATATCTGCAAAAGGTAGTTCTGGAGGAGAAGACTCCTGCATATGGTGAGCTAAAGAGCATATGTGAAACTCAGCTTGGTGTAGTTACCCGCTGTTACTTGCCAAGGAATATAAAGCAATTCAATTCTCAGTATTTCCTGAACCAGTATGGAACAGTAGCACTGGTGAATGGTCTATGTCAATCAGCATGGTAATCTCTTAGAAACCGGCACGTGTCCAATATTCCTCTGAGTGTCAATATAGGGAAGTGAACGTGCATGAGCCCAAGCTCAGAAATGCACATTGTTAGTGACAAATGTCGCTTTGAAAAGAGGAGAGGGGATCCACCACTCAAAAGATCTCATCAGTGGACAATCAACATGGACATTCAGCAACAAGGTTCCATCCCAAAGGCCGAGTGTACAACACGAAGAGGCAAACATCCATCAACCTTCGCCATGGTAAGTATCTTTACTCTGGAAACACCACAACCATGATAGTTTAGGAAACCTCTTCGTCAGCATACCCTTGAGCACTTAGCTCAAGACCCGCAATTTTTGCACCATACTTCTTCCAATGCATTTTCCAAGTAAGCATGCGTAGGGCTACATTACAAGGCCGTGCACAAGGTACATGCTTTTTTCAACCCAGGCACGAACACACTTACCCATCATTCATTATGGGTTATGAGTAGTTGGCATGAATGCTCTCAACATCATCTTTAAAAGAGCTAGCAGACATCATGGGAACAACATCCATATCTCGGAAGCAAATTGAAGCCAGTAGTTGCTCCAAATCACTCTTGACAACCTCTTCTGAGCAACTTGCAGTTTTGAAAGCTCACAACGACACATTCTTGCTGGAATCCAAGGAACCAGCTCATACAACGGATGGACACCACCTCTCAAAGCACTACACAGAACAGCCCTTCCAACAAGGGTCTGTCAGGGACGACAGACTCGAGAGGGGGGGGAGTGTTGAAGCTCAAAGTCAAGGACAAAGCATGGAAGTACATCAAAAGGTGGACACACGAGGAAAGGGAGCAAGTAGGGAGCTCCAAGAGGTGTATGTCAAATTCTCAGAAGAATCCCCTACAAAAATAGTCACTGTGAAAGCTACCCTATACTCAGCCTCACAACTGGAAGTGGCCATAGTAGGCTGCTTCTTACTTAGCCAAGATATGCATGAGCTACCAAGAATGAAGCAATAACCACTAGTGGACACACTAGTGTCATAGAAACCAGTCCATTCAAAGTAAAAAAAAGCATGCAAATCTAGTGGTAGTGATCCCTCCTTGGGATAAAACAACCCAAGTAGCCGGGTACCACTCAATTAGCGAAACATGTGCTTATCTGCCTACCAATGCTTGACACCTGGGCAATGCATAAATCTGCTCATCTGTGAGACAACAAACTCAATATCTAGTCGAGTAATGCATAAGTAAATCAAGCATCCAACAACCTACTGATAGAGAACAACATCAAATGCATCTCCAACATCATGAATACTCAATCATAAAACTATCTCCATAGGAGTGGTAATAGGTTTACAATCTTCAAGGCCAAAATGCTGTAATAATGTGTCAATATATTTAGTTTCACACAAAGCCATTCCACCATGAAATTGAATTGATGCAAATGCCCCAAATCAAACATCTCAAATGAGGCATGCAAATCAACCTAAAATCATAAATATGCTTGTCATGAGAACCATTGAGCAGCATATCATCAACATACACAACAATGTTTAGAAGTACATCATTAGCATGCTTAACATATAAGGTGCTTTCAGTTGGACTATTCTAAAAACCTTGTGCAATCAGATAGGCATGTATTTTTCCATACCAAGCACATGGTTGTTGTTTCAAACCATATAGAGCCTTTTTCAACCTACACACCTGGTTTTCATGCCCTTTCTGCATAAAGCCATTGGGCTGAAAAACACACACTTCTTCATGCAAGTCACCATTCAGAAATGTTGTTTTAATGTCCAATTGATCTACATTCCAACCTGATGAGCTGCAAGTGCACAAATGCTACGAACAGTAGTCATTCGGCAAGTAAGAGCAGAGGTCTCATCAAAATCAATGCCTCTTTCCTGTGCATAACCCTTTGCAACAAGCCTAGCCTTATGCCTATCAACTGTTCCATCATCTTTACACTTCAGCTTGTATACCCACTTAGTGCCAATGGCCTTCTTGCCAAGAGGCAAGTCACATAAAGACCAGGTACCATTTTTTATGATAGCATCATATTCAGATTGCATTGCAGCCATCCAATGTTCAAAATTTTATGCTTCATCAAATGAAAGAGGCTCAGTCTCATCACAGAGACTAGAGGTAGCCATACCATAGCAATTTGATGCAAAAGAGGCACTATGAGAGCCTAAATGAGTACGATATGATAGAGGTGCATCTAATTTGTTGTCACACAAAGTCTACACCATCCATTTTGGCATAGTTTTTGCTTGCTCAATATCAGCTCTCTCATCAAGAAGTGCATCATGTAAACATGCATCAGAAATGGAATGATCTGCATCATCACATGAAACCTGCAAGGACTAAGAAGTTATCTCACTAGGACCAACACTAGAATGTCCACTTGTAAAAAGAGGCAGCAAAGTATCATACATTTCTTTGGAGCTAATAGATTGTCTCTTTAGTAAATGAAAGTAATGGCTGGATATCATCTTCGACAAAAACAACATCATGGCTAACCAAAATGTGTTTAATCTATGGATGATACACACAATAGCATGTACTTTTAGAAATATACCCTACAAAAATAGCCTGTTTAATCTATGGATGATACACACAATAGCCTGTACTTTTAAAACTATACCCTACAAAAATACATTTGACTGCTTTATCATCCAATTTCTTACGATGTTGTTCAGACACTAATGCATATACCAGACAACCAAAAACATGCAGATGAGCAACAGATGGCTTGCCACCATGCCAAGCCTCATATGGAGTGATAGACTACAGTGCTTTAGTGGGACACCTGTTAAGTACATATGTTGCACACATGACAACCTCAAGCCAGAAACTGTGGTAAAGGTTGACTCTTGACCATACACCTCACCATCTCCATGAGTGACATGTTCTTGGGTTCAGCAACTCCATTCTGTTGAAGTATATATGGCACTGTACACTGATGTTTTATCCCATGTTCAACCATAAATGCATTAAAGTCAGAAGACATATATTCCCCCCCTCATTCAAAACGGAGGGTGCTTGTTGTGAAACTACATTCCACAAACAACTAATTCAACTAGCAAGACTAACTCAAGTAAGAGCGAGCACATATCCACCCATCTAACTCTACCCATATATATACCTCTAGGCCAAGGGGGTGCATGTCCTTGGGTTTGGCCAAGTCTCCAACCAAGTGGTCCTCATGTGGACACTTTCCCAAGGGTGATCACATGCCTTCTAATTTTCCAAGGTCTATCGGATGCCTTCTAAATTAAATGGGGATTCTTCTCTCACATACACACAAGGTGGCTCCTAGAGAAGCTTCTCCCAAGACTAAGGTTCACACACCTTAGGATAAACCAACCCTAAGGCTCCAACCATTCAATTGGAAGCTCATATGAATAAATACCCAAAGGGTTAAAACCAAGGGTTTCACGCAAAGGTTCAAGGCATGTTACAAGGGCAATTCAAGGGCTAAACCAAGGCAAACATAAAACATATTCTAACCTTTAGAATCCATATGTTTAACCTTCTGAACCCATCAATTATACAACATTCTTCCCTTCTTTAATATTTTCGTCCTCGAAAATGTGTAGGTATAATATGTGAAGTATTCCCCCATGCACCATGATCTATACTCTGAGCATGGTCATCTGTCTCTTTAGATTCATTTCCAGTAATCAAATAAGGGTTGATCCCTACCTTAATATGAAAGGAAAGGAATCAAAATTCGTGCCTAAATCACTTTCCCTTAGTCCACCCAAATGTACATGCATGATTTGTACCTATGGACTGGTGAAATGGGTGGACTTTTTTGGTCATCTTTTTCTTTTGGAACTTTCACAAAACTTGAGCTCCATAAAATAATACATTTCAATACACTTTGTACTTCCCTAGAAATGTATATTTCTTAGGAGTATGTAACATAGATCCTATCTCTATCTTGAAAGGGCCGGAAATTAGATTCATCTTCCACTTTCAATAGAAAGGAGAGGAATCTCCAAATGTTCCGAACTCAAATTATTCTTTTATAGTCCTTTTCAAATACAAATATACTTTATTTGATATTTTCTAGGATTAGCTAAGGTATTGTTGTTATAAGGGTTGCCCATAATTTTTCTCATGCTATGGTTTCATTTTCAAGAAAAAAATCAAAAAAATAAGGGGTATGGTTTTTGTAATACGTCCGAGAAAAAAAAAATAGGAACTTTGGATTCCCCTCTATGAAATTCAAAATTTAAGCTCATAAAAATATTGTTGTCGGTTTTCACGTAGATATGATTTTCCAGTCGATCGCGTCTCACCTTCTTGGGAACTTGCGAGGCTAGCTACGAATGGGGTGGGTGGGGAAGTTAATTTTTTCTCTCTTAACAATCTGTGCATGATGAGGGGAGTCTTTATTGCGGTCCGTCCACCCTCCTTGCTTGGTTGCTTGGTTGTTGAAGCACCAGTTCTTTGCTTTCCCCTCCTTGTGGGGTTGAGACCTCGTGTCTCCCCCGGTGCTGCGGCCGCAGAAGGTGGATGAGCTATGGTTCCTTCCCACACAAAATCTTTGTGGTGCTGAGGTTCTCCTGCGTGTTCGGTGTTGCTCTCTTGCACGATATGCAAGGTTCTCCAGGAACTCCTTCTCAAAAGTCCTTCTAGCTCTGTGACTAGCACACAACTCGGGATCAAGCTCTTCATTAGCTTCCCTCGCATGCTCGATGCCATCCTTGCAGAGGCCAGGAGGTTTGTGTGCTTTAGTTTTTTCAGCAGCTCCCTTAACGGGGGTGGAACCTTACTTCCATATTCATTCCATGGTAAAACTTCTGCTAAGGCTGAACCCTCATGGGTTCTCTCTTCCATTTGGCATTACAACACTTGGGCATCTCCTTTTATCCCTCCTTGGCCCATGAAAATCTAGCTTTGTGCTTCCTTGAGGCACCCCGGGCTGTGCAGTTCTTAGAATATTACTTCTTCTTCTCTGACGACACTCCTGCCTTATGATCTCCATCACATCTTTGATGAGCATATCTTTGGTGGAACATACTGGCAAGGCTCCCCTCGTGGCATCATGCTCCTTTGTGTTGCTCTATCAAGCTTCATTTTTGTGGCATTCTATGTGTGATTATGGACTTGTTTCCCCTTGCATGTACTTATTGGATCACTGTGTGTGGAAGTTGTGGAGTTCTTCGGTGGACCACAACTTTCACACTGGGTCATTCACATTGGAAGTCGATTCTTCAAAGTTCTTCACATAAACTTTGTCTGCATGATGCGGGTAGCCCAAATCCGTGTGCTAACCTGCGTATATGGGTTAGCATCTTTATTCGATCTCCGCTGTTGGTCCGCATGGAAACTATGGATCGTTGCATGTGTTTTCGTTACTCGTTTGATTGTGTGTATGAAGACTATCACAGGGATTTGGAATATTATTTATTATTGTCTTGCTAGGTGTAGTCAGGTGTGCTTGATTTTCATACCCTACTGCAGATGGAGGAATTTTAAGTATGGCTTCTGAGGATCCATGCATGCTGGCTCTTATGACACTTACTCTCAGGGAGGGGTCACATTATTCCAACTGCACCATGTGCATCCTTCCAAAAGCCACCCCTACATGCAATTTTGGAAGCAAATGACTGAAAGCTCGGGGTTACACATGCGACGAACTGTTCGTGTCACGGATTGTCATGATCGGGGAAGTTCTGTGGCATATACATGACTCCAGACAGTTTTGTCCTCCTACATTTCTCGCATTCGGGAGGGCAACTATCAAATGTGCTGGAATGAAGGGCTTGTGCACTCTGCACCTAGGCAATGTCTTATTGAAGTATATTTCCTGAAGTAGTTGTCTGGGCATACTTAAGCCGGTGTAATTGCTATTTCTTCATCTTAGCCTCATGGAAATTTTCTTCTGTTTGAGGTGGAGGTTATGCTTAACAAGCTACTGGGGTTCGGTTCTCTGAATTTATGGGGAGTTTTCACTTAAAATGTCATTTATATGATACTGTGAACATCGTTTTGGTTATCATGCATCTAGGCAGGTACAACTCTGCATGTAATACAATTCGGGGGAACATCTTTTTACTACTTTTATGTGTTAAGTTCTTGACATTTGCCTTGGTGATGAAGTATCTCACGTGGCCTCCGAACGCTTTTATCCATGTGGCTTTCCCACTTCAGTGATAACTCTGGCCCAGGAACTCATGCTCTTTAGGTTGTCACTATTTCTTGATTGATTGCACATGTATCCACTATCTGGAAGAGATTACGGGGCCTCCAATAACTACTATGGTATAATCTCTTTTATATGGAATATTTTGAAATAATGTCCCTCTCTGTTGCATTCATGGTATACAGATGGCTGCTCTTTGCCTCTCCTCTCGCTTCCTAGAAGAAAGTAGTGAGGAAAGATGAGGCTGAAGCAAGCTGGGGCTCTCGGCATCATGGTTTTTGGATGTTTCTTGTTGAGTTTTTTTACTACTCCTTTTTTATAATGTCAAATCATGCCACATAGATTTGGTTGTTCTTGTTTGATTACCTACATGCTTGAACTAATTCATCCACTGACACACAATCGGTCGCACATGATTCGTTACTTTAAGGATGATTGATTACTTGGAGATGTCTTGTAGGGAGAAACCGATTCTTGATAGATGTGTTGTAGGCAAGGAGCCAAGTTTCACAAAAAAGCCCACAGATTGCAATATAATGCATTCCTGCTTTTAGTCTAACTTCACTAGTTGGATTCATAAAAGATTCAAGGTTTTGAAAACTCAATGATTGATGTCCCAAGTTACTATATTGTTTTGTGGATGTGTACAATGACTACTTCCAGGAATAGAATCTATTGCACTTGGCATGGAGGGATCCCCACGTATTTGATGATTAAATTGTTTAAATGATTTTTAATACTCCTTTCCTCAAGTTTATGTTGCAGGTGTATGCTATTGATGGAAATCAAAGTCGAGCTCTCCTGAACACAATAAGTGACATTTAGTACCACTGAAAGTGTCGGCTCTCCTTTCATATAAATATCAATTGATAAGTATTCCCAGGGGAAGATCCTTCTCCAAGCTCACTCAGGTCTTTGAAGGATCAATTGCAGACCCTGAGGAGGATATGAAATGTTTCTTCAAACCTTCGTTTACATGACTAAGAATCGAGTATTATAGACTTTGGCATCATGTGGTTGAAGTGTGTGATTCCTGTAGCTAGGATCTGTGTCCACTTCCCCAACTTACCTGTAGAAATCAAAAGGCCTAGTGTAGACCTAGAAGCAAGACCTACACGCGTGCATGAACCCTGATTGATGACTGAACTTACTATATTACTCTTAGAGACAGGTATTACGTAATGCCCATGCAGGTTGATAACCCATATCCCTTCAAGTTGCATGATTGACCTTGTTAGACACATGAAACATGACTTATGATCTCTGGAATTCCCATGAACGCAAGTGACCTTCTTTTAAAATGATAAATTTGTTTTTTTTGGTTGTGGAACCTTGAATGAGTTCTTGAGTTTTTGCGTAGTCTGTTCCCTCTTGACTGCAAAAGGAACTCCATGATTGAGGTTGGATAGTTGACTGTATCTATAGTTGGCCTAATATGATTTCACTTTTATTTGGTCATAATGCTTGGAGCTTCACCTTATAAACTTCAAAAGGTTATCCACCAGTAGCTCACTTCATTTTGAAACCTAAGTAGTATTCACACCTTTTTGGGCACCCAGATTGTGAATGATTGCCTTTGTGTACCACTCAATAATGGCTTAAATGAAAGTGGGGTTGAGTGCATAATGCTTGTATTGCCTAAATGTTCAGAGAGCAGGTATTCATCATAGGAAAGTTACAGGTTGACATGCAAAATAGGGGGTGAACCTATTTGGGACTGTCTAATTGTAATAGTCTTGAGAGTTTGTTTTTTGCCAGCGATGAAATTCTCTGGTTTTACAATTCTCACTTAATGCAGTATAGGCTAACACACACAACACTTAGCTTTGATTCCTTGGGACTCCTATAGATGCCCTCTTGTGAATGATATGCTCACAGGTTTTATGATCATTTTGAATTCTTGTGACTGACCCCGATGGGATTGGTATACTTCGATAATTGACCTCCTTGAATAAAAATAGGCCAGCGTAAGCTTATTTGAGATCTAGAAGACTATGGGCTCTTTGGAGCTACTTTTTTGCAGGATTATATAGGGGTAGTTATACCTGATATACACACCATGGCAAGATAGATCTTCAAGAGGATGTCTCTCTAGAAGAAAAGTCTTGCAGAAGAGGAGGATGCCCCTGAAGTGGAAACTAAATTTGAAGTGAATGTTTATCTCATTATTAGATGCAATCTACTTGCTCTTTTTTTATGACATTTCAGGTTTGGGAGTTTTTGAGGAGACATTTCCAGCCTAACCAAAGACTGCATAGTGGGAGGAATGGTGGGCTGACTGCCCCCCAAGGGGATTGTGTCGCTCAGCTCTGAAGATTGAAGATTTGCAGCTTGAAGTAACGACTGAAGACTTGCAGCTTGAAGCCTTGCAGACTGAAGAATTACGGATTTTGAAGACTTGAAGGTTTCCAAGCTTGCTCCAACTTGGAACAAATCAGTCATGTATAATCTTCTTTCCTTAGCTTTGTCGAGGGCGACAAAGTCTAGGAGGAGGAGGGTGTTGTTATAAGGGTTGCCCATAATTTTTCTCATGCTATGGCATTCTTTAGCCTTCATAAAAAACCCCTTTTTTTGTAATTAGGAGATGTCCATATGAACACTCTCCTAAAATCCCTTTTTGATATTTCCTTTAGGCTAAAGTATTGAAGCCTTCTCCATAAAGTAGCCTTTTTTGCACAAATTCAAAAAACCCACGTACAAACTCCCCATGCACTTTCTCTCTCTAGGTTGTTACTTTTTGAATTCTCAATATCACATGAAGATCCTCTTTTTGATTTAGCACATGTGGTCTTTTGACCACATGTTTTATTCACATATGCCTCTCTTCTTCTCTATATAAAGAAGAGCCTCATTTGTAAAAGAGGTCCCTTCGCCTCCATGCTAATGGAAAGAAGGTTCATTTGGCTTCCACATTTCTCCTTGTGTGCTATGCGTTGATCCATGTGTGTGGGTTTGGCACTTGGGGTTGTCTTGTGTGTGAGCATTGCCCTCCCTTGTTCCTTTTGACGTTGGCCATGGTGCCATTGTTCATGGACGTGGGTGTGTGTGCGTTGCTTACACTTCTTGCAACTCCTCTTGGAAGAGCCTCTCACTTCCATGTGAGGCGGTTAGGGTCCGTTGCTCCCCTTTTCTCAACAGGTATGAACTTAGCAAAGTGGGCCTAGTGAGTCCCTACCAAAACATGCTCAATAAAATGAGGAGAAATACTATCTTCTCATTCCATGGCAACTTAGGTGGACTTATTTCAATCATCTAGGTTTTCTTGAAACATAAGATTCAAGTATTCCAAATGAAAATATACCCAAATTTGAAAGTTCATGTCTACAATTGGATCCCTATCTTGATCATCTTTGATTTTCTCTAGATTAATTCTTGGAGTAGAGTTTAATCCTTTTGGAAAATCTATGATCTTCAAGACTTTATTGATCCAATGACTAAAATCATTTCTTTTATGAATCAAAATTACTTGGTAGACCTTTCTTCTATGTCTCTACCTAGTTCTTTGTTCGAATTAGCTTTGAAGGTTCTTCCAAAGAGAATCAGTACTAACTATCTTGAATTGATTTTGGTTCGTACTTGAGATAGTTATGTATACTATCCACAAAAGTCCACAAAGCTTCGCAAATAGAAAAAAATCTTACTAAACCAATTCCTTCACATCCTCAAAATAATTGAGGAATGATACTTAATTCCATCCATCAAGATACCTTCTAGATCTTCTATTTATTGGATGGAGTTAAATGATTCAAGTTTTGCTTTTGGTTCCAAGATCTTGCGATAAAGATACCTCTTTCTAGGCATCATATCCTAGATCCTGCTAAAAACTTGATGAACATTCTTGAATCACTTGTTCTCACCAAAGATTCAAAGACATATCTTTTATGGATCATTCTTTCATTTAAGGTTATTATACTTGAATAGGATTGACTTTAAACAAGCTCTTTGCTTTTGGAGTTTAACTTGGTAAACTCCCAAAAATCTTAAACCTCTTACTTATCCAAATTTATTGTACCATATAAAATTTGGCTATGCATTCTATTAAGAAGAATGCATGTGCTTAAGAGGATGAAGGATAACCTTTTCTAGGGTAAATTTCATGTTCATTTTATTTAGCCATTTGTTCATACAACCATGTGTATTAAATTGGTTCAAGGAGGTACACCTCTACACCTCCTAATGAGCCTAAGACCTTAATCTGAATGGTCTTATCTTTAGGGTTTATCCCCTTGTTTCCTATTGGATCTTGATTCTATTTTCTCCCTAGCCATCAGAGAAAATTCTCAATGGGAGTTAGTTCTCAATGTCCCATACTAGGGAGTTCTTCCTCCAATACATAGAACTACATCCGTAGCCTTTCCACCTTCTTTGCCCTTATCTTTTCAATGCTCTTTGATCATTTACCATGATCATGAATTCCATCTTTGAACTCCTTGACATCATTTTCATGAGAGCAAAGACTAAGGTCTCTAAATCTAATAACAATTAATTCAAAGGTCTCTTGATCTTTGAACTTTACTTGGTATCAAAGTATAAAAGGGTTTGATCTTTTTGACCAATGTAGGCCACTTGGATTATCCAGCCATAAAGGGTTTGATATATTTGACCAAGTTCGGTCACTTGGCTTTCTCAAAATTCCTCTAGCTAATTTAGTATGAGATAAGATCAATTATTTTCTCCTTTAGATCTCTTTTTTAATGATATTTATCCATGGGATTTTCTTGGGATCTTTAACTCATACATTCATGAGTTTATATCTTTGCTTAAGTCCTCAACATCCTGTTGATGTTCTCAAAACCTTTAACTATTCTCCTTTTTAGGGATCAACAATTATATGTCAACCCTTTGTCTTAAGTAAGTTGTCATGCTTATTGATCCAAACTTTGGATCCATCTTTACCCATTCTCAAGTACCCTACCTTGGATATGCTCAAGTCTTTGGCTAGCTTACCTTAGTTTACTTGCCCAATTGGAATTCTTCAATGAATTCCCTCCTTGCATATTTGGCTCTTACTTTGTTTGAGATTTAACCCAAACATACTTAGGTACCTGATAACAAATGTACTCCTTAACTTTTTTATGAAAGAGTTAAGGAATGCATCTTTTTCTTAGAAATATCATATTAATGATACCTTTCTTCCCTCCTTTAAAGAGTTTTCGCCCTCGAAAATTGTAGGAAATTAGTGTTCATTTAATTTCCTATGCAATTTGGAGGTTCATTAACGCTCAATCCTTGATTGATCAATTTCTAATATCCTTGAGCTTAAGCTTCCATTATCCTTAAGTTCAGTGTCCCATACCACTGGACCCACATAAGTGGTATTGTAAACCTAGATGTCCCATACCATCCGATTTACAATCTCACCTTAGTGTAGACAACTTTAGCTCTTACTCAGGGATTAAACTCCATTCATTTTAGTCTTATCAAATATAATCAAAATCTTTGTAAGTTACATTCTTAAAAAGTCTTGATTTGTTCTTGAAAAGACTTTGAAAATTGAGCTTTCATTGAACTATTTCTTTGATCAGATGCAATCAAAGTTATCTTTTTTTATGTCATTTGATAATAGAGCTAGTATTCTCATACTAGATATTATCTTTTGACATAAGTAGGCATCTGTATCAAAGGATATAGACAATCATAAGCTTTGCTAAATGGTTATCTTTTTAACCATCTTGATAAAATGCTTCTTATTCATAGAGCCCATTTTGGAGTAGAGGTCTTAAGAGTTTCTTTCAACCCTTTAATCTTCCTCTTCTCCAAATATGCTTAATGAATTACAAATCTTCACTCTTGAGGAAATTTCCTCGAAGCTCCAAATGGATGCTACCTCTTGTCAATGAAGGGAGAAGCTTATTGGGGAAGAAACAAACGCTTAAAAGGGTAAAATGGTTCAACCATTTTTTCCCTAATGTGTCATTGTTGAAGTTCTTATGAACTTCTTAATATCGTTCACAATGAAAAATTACCCCATGTATGTACAGTCTCATATAGGTTGCTTAGTTTGTAACCTAAGTCATGTTGATATATTTAGGTAGTGATGTGTGTGAACACTCTAGGAGCACCGGGGCACTTTTTTCCCTCTTTAGGAGGTTTTTTTCCCCCCGGCGTGTATATGTGCCTATTGCCCTAATGGGCTACTTATCTTTGTACATTCTCTAGTAATACATTTAGTATTGTGTGTTGTGCTCCAAGCTTCTTCTTCCTCCTTGTGATGTTTGCGTGCTTCCATAGATGTCTAACTCCAATAATTGGTATCAGAGCAGGTCGCCGTTTCATCTAGGGTGTCATCGACACCTCTCCGGTTGCAGTCTCAGAATCGCACGAAATCGTGATCTGAGCTCGTTTTGGCCTCCGAACGCACTATCGCCGCACTTGTGCAGGCTATTTCCTCTTTTTGTGCCAAAGGTATATACCAGTTTTGGTTTGCCAGTATAAGCATCTTGAAGTCTGTTACAGGTTTAGCAGAATTTGTCTGGGTAGTTCTGTTCAACTTTTTGAGATACAGTCAATTTTCTGCATCAAGGTAATTTAGTCACCAGCCATGGCTGAAAGTAGTGATGTATTTCGTATGTTGGTTGTTGAGGATAAGTTGGATGGTACCAACTACCCATTGTGGGCTTATATGATGCAACATGTATTGGTTGCAAAAGGACTTGCAGGGTGTTGAAAAATGTCCTATCACAACTCTCTTACAACTGCAAGTACTGAAGATGATGCAGAAGGCGTCGAAGATGATAATATTCTCTATATTCATGTTCGTGATGCGGTTTCTGCTGCACCTACTATAGAGCAAATTCCTTGGGATGGCAAAGATGCCCAGGCACATGCATTGATAACTTTGTCTATCAAACGTGCCATTATTCCTCACGTTCGCTCTTGCAGAACAGCTAAGGATGCTTGGGATACACTTACCACATTGTACCAAGATAGGAATGAGGCTCGTGTTGCTTACCTCCAAAACAGTTGGAGAGTGAGCATATGAATGAAGGTGATTCTATGGACAGTTTTCTAAAAAAGATCAAAGAGTTGAAGGAACAGTTGATTTCTACTGATGAGGTTATATCAGATAGCTCACCTATGCAGACTGTTCTGAATGGTCTTCCTGATTCATATCAGAGTTTTGCTTCTACTCTTCAGTTGATGATGAAAGGCAATCCAAATGCCTTGTCATTTGAGTAGTTAGTCTTTGTTCTGTTGTAGGAAGATCAGTCCAGGTAGAAGAGGTCCATTATGCATGTTGCAGATCAAGATTTTTTTGGCTAGTCAGAAGGGCAAAGGAAAATTGAGCTCTTCAACTAGTAAGCAGAAATCTGCTAGTTCTGCACAATCGAAGAGGGAAGACAAAGATGAAAAGAAATAAAAAAAGCAGAAATTGTTTTTCAAGTAGTGTAAAGGAAATGATCATATAATAAAGAACTATCTCGCTGCTAAAGAGGCAAAGAAGAAAGAGGCTGGAATGGTTGTTGTAGAGGCCTCTACACCAAAAATAGAGTTTGCTAATCTTGTGCAGGAAGAAGAATGAGCCTTTACTACTGTTTGCAGTTTTGACCCATCTTCTCATAAGCAGTGCATGTCTGCAGTAGACTCAGATGTTTAGTACTTTGACAGTGGGGCGACCAAACATATTACCTCGCAGCGTAGTTTCTTCTCTTCACTCGAGCCTGCCCCTACAAGGAATACTAATATATGTGCCAAAAACTCCTCTTATCTTGTTATGGGAGTTGGTAAGATCATTTTGACTACTACTGATGGTAGCTCTTTCACTTTGTCAGATGCTTTGTTTGTGCCAAGGATCAAGAAAAATTTGTTATCAGTTTCTGCATTAGCCAAGATTGGCTTGGTTGTGAAATTTGTTGTTGACAGATGTTCAGTTCATGATCTGTCAAATGGCGACGTGATTATTGCTTTTGGAATTTTATGTCGTGGGTTGTATAAGCTCATAGACTATGAAAGATTTGTTGGAGTTAGACGTCTGCGGAAGCACGCGAACAGCACAAGGAAGAAGAAGAAGCTTGGAGCACAACACACAAGACTGAATGTAATACTAGAGAATGTACAAAGATAAGTAGCCCATTAGGGCAATAGGCGTATATACAAGCCGGGGGAAAAAAACCTCCTAAAGAGGGAAAAAAGTGCCCCGGCGGTCCTAGAGTGTTCACACACATCACTACCTAAATATATCAACAAATCCCCCCTGGGAGTGATGCGGTGAACAAGGAGCTGGCACTCATGTATAAGGAAGTGCCGAGCTATGTGGAAATCACTCCACAAAAGGAAGTAAGCCCAAAGCTTTGCGGAAAGCTTCAAACTTCTCCCTAGGCAGAGCCTTCGTGAAAAGGTCTGCAATGTTTTCCTGCGTGGGCACATATGCCAAGCTGATCTCCCCAGCAGAGAACCTCTCCCTGACATAGTGATAATGCACCTCAATGTGCTTAGTGCGAGCATGGAACACAGGGTTCCTCGCAACTGCCAATGCGCTCTGACTGTCAGTGAAGATGGTGGTGGCAGAAGACTGGCCAACACCCAAATCAGCCATAAGGCGTCTGAGCCACACACACTCAACAGTCGCTGTGAAAGCTGCCCTATACTCAGCCTCACAACTGGAAGTGGCCACAGTAGGCTGCTTCTTGCTCAACCAAGATATACATGAGCTACCAAGCATGAAGCAAAAACCACTGGTGGACACACGAGTGTCATAGCAACCAGCCCAATCTGAGTCAGAAAAAGCATGCGAATCTGGCGGTGGTGATCCCCCCTTGGGATAAAACAACCCAAGTAGCCGAGTACCACTCAAGTAGCGAAAGATGCGCTTAATTGCTTTCCAATGCGTGACTCCTGGGCAATGCATAAACCTGCTCATCTGTGAGACAGCAAACTGAATATCTGGCCGAGTAATGCATAAGTAAATCAAGCATCCAACAGCCTACTGATAGAGAACAGCATCAAATGCATCTCCAGCATCATGAAGACTCAATCGTAAACCTGTCTCCATAGGAGTGGCAATAGGCTTACAGTCTTCAAGGCCAAAACGCTGCAATAATGTGTCAATATATTTCGTTTGACACAAAGCCATTCCACCATCAACTTGCATAAACTGAATGCCCAAATAGTGATGCAAATGCCCCAAATCAGACATCTCAAATGAGGCATGCAAATCAGCCTTGAAATCAGCAATATGCTTCTCAAGAGGACCAGTGAGCAGCATGTCGTCTACATAGACAACAATGATCAGAAGCACATCATTAGCACGCTTAACATATAAGGTGCTTTCAGTTGGACTGTTCTCAAAACCATGTGCAATCAGATAGGCATGTATCTTCTCATACCAAGCACGTGGTGCTTGCTTTAAACCATATAACGCCTTCTTTAACCTGCACACCTGGTTTTCATGCCCTTTCTGCACAAAGCCACGGGGCTGAAAAACATACACTTCTTCATGCAAGTCACCATTCAGAAATGCTGTTTTAATGTCCAACTGATGTACATTCCAACCATGATGGGCTGCAAGTGCACAAATGCTCCGAACAGTAGTCATACGGCATGTAGGTGCAAAGGTCTCATCAAAATCAATGCCTCTTTCCTGCGCATAACCCTTTGCAACAAGCCTAGCCTTATACCTGTCAACTGTACCATCAGGTTTACGCTTCAGCTTGTATACCCACTTAGTGCCAATGGCCTTCTTGCCAGGAGGCAGGTCACATAAAGACCATGTACCATTCTTCATTATAGCATCATATTCAGATTGCATAGCAGCCATCCAATTTTCTGAATTTTGTGCTTCATCAAAAGAAACAGGCTCATTCTCATCATAGAGACTAGATGCAGCCATAGCATAGCAATCTGATGCAAAGGAGGTACTATGAGAGCCTGAACGAGTACGATATGACAAAGGTGCATCTAATTTGCTGTCACGCAAAGTCTGCACCAGCCATTTTGGCATAGTTTTTGCCTGTTCAATATCAGCTCTCTCATCAACAAGTGCATCATGTAAATCTGCATCAGAAATGGAATGATCTGCATCATCATATGAAACCTGCAAAGGCTGAGAAGTTGCCTCATTAGGACCAGCACTAGCCTGTCCACCTGTAAAAAGAGGCATCAAAGTATCATACATGTCTTTGGAGCTAACAGATGTCTCCTTAGTACATGAAAGCAATGGCTGAATAGCATCTTCCACAAAGACAACATCACGGCTAACCAGAATGCGTTTAGTCTGTGGATGATACAGACGATAGCCTTTACTTTCAGAACTGTACCCAACAAAAATACATTTTACTGCCTTATCATCCAATTTTCTGCGATGTTGTTCAGGCACTAATGCATATGCCAAACAACCAAAAACACGCAGATGAGCAACAGATGGCTTGCGGTCATGCCAAGCCTCATATGGAGTGATAGACTGCAACGCTTTGGTGGGACACCTGTTCAGTACATATGCTGCACACATGACAGCCTCAAGCCAGAAACTATGTGGTAAAGCCTGACTTTTGACCATGCACCTCGCCATCTCCATGAGTGACCTGTTCTTTCGTTCAGCAACTCCATTCTGTTGAGGTGTATACGGCACTGTACACTGGTGTTTTATCCCACGTTCAGCCAGAAATGCATTAAAATCTGAAGACATATATTCCCCCCCTCGATCAGAACGGAGGGTGCCCATTTTACATGCTGACAGATTTTCAGCCAAAACCAAAAACTGTTTGAAGCACATGAACACTTCGGACTTTGCTTTGAGTGGGTATACCCATGCATGCCTGGAAAAATCATCAATGAAAGTCACGAAGTAAAGGTAATTTCCAAAAGAGGGTGTCTGCATAGGACCACAGACATCACTATGTACAAGCTGCAATTTCTGCATAGCCCGAACTGAACCATCTTTTGGAAAGGAAGAACGCTGCATTTTGCCCAAAATACAGCCTTCACAAACATGTTTTCCAGGTGCCTCAAGTTTGGGCAAAGAAGACACCATTTCAGATTTCTGTAGGCGTAACAAACTAGCAAAATTCAGATGACCAAAGCGTGCATGCCAAAGCTTTGCATCTGACATAGCCTGAGAATCATGAACTGCACATGCCGAATCATTCACAGATCTTTCATAGTCTATGAGCTTATACAGCCCACGACATAAAATGCCAGAAGCAATAATCACATCGCCATTTGAGAGATCATGGACTCTACACCTGTCATCAACGAATTTCACAACCAAGCCAATCTTGGCTAATGCAGAAACTGATAACAGGTTCTTTTTGATCCCTGGCACAAATAAGGCATCTGACAAAGTGAAAGAACTACCATCAGCAGTAGTCAAAATGATCTTACCAACTCCCATAACAGGATAAGAGGAGTTATTGGCGCATGTGACAGTATTCCCTGTAGGGGCAGGCTCGAGTGAAGAGAAGAAACTGCGCTGCGAGGTAATATGTTTGGTCGCCCCACTGTCAAAGTACCAAACATCTGAGTCTACTGCAGACATGCACTGATCATGAGAAGATGGGTCAAAACTGCAGACAGTAGTAAACGCCCATTCTTCTTCCTGCACAAGATTTGCAGACTCTGTTTTTGGTGTTGAGGCCTCTGCAACAACCATTCCAGCCTCTTTCTTCTTTGCCTCTTTAGCAGCCAATTTTGGACAGTTCTTTATAATATGATCATTTCCTTTACAGTACTTGCAGAACAATTTCTGCTTTTCTGATTTCTTCTCATCTTTATCCTGGTTCTTCGATTGTGCAGCATTTGCAGATTTCTGCTTACTAGTAGAAGAGCTCCATTTTCCTTTGCCCTTCTGACTAGCCAGGAAAGCTTGATCTGCAACACGCATAATGGACCTGTTCTGCCTGGACTGATCTTCCTGCAACAGAACAGAGACTAATTCCTCAAATGACAAGGCATTCGGATTGCCTTTCATCATCAATCGAAGAGTAGAGGCAAAACTCTGATATGAATCAGGAAGGCCATTCAGAACGGTCTGCACAAGTGAGCTATCTGGTATAACCTCATCAGCAGAAATCAATTGTTCCTTCAGGTCTTTTATCTTTGTAAGAAAACTGTCCATAGAATCACCTTCATTCATGTGCTCACTCTCCAACTGTTTTCGGAGGTAAGCAACACGAGCCTCATTCCTAGCCTGGTACAAAGTGGTAAGTGTATCCCAAGCATCCTTTGCTGTTCTGCAAGAGCGAATGTGAGGGATAATGGCACGTTTGACAGACAAAGCTATCAATGCATGTGCCTGGGCATCTCTGCCATCCCAACGAATCTGCTCTGCAGTAGGTGCAACAGAAACAGCAGCACGAACAGGAATCTGCGGAATATCATCTTCGACACCATCTTCATCAGCTCCAACACCTGTATTTGCAGTACCTGTCGTTACAGGTGTAACAGGACGTCTTTCAACACCCTGCACAATGTTCCACAATCCTTTTGCAACCAGTACATGTCGCATCATATAAGCCCATAATGGGTAGTTGGTACCATCCAACTTATCCTCAACAGCCAACATACGGAATACATCACTGCTTTCAGCCATGGCCGGTGACTAAAATACCTTGATGCAGAAAATTGACTGTATCTCAAAAAGTTGAACGGAACTGCCCAGATGAGTTCTGCTAGACCTGTAGCAGACTTCGAGACGCTTAAACTGGCGAACAGAAACTGGTATATACCTTTGGCACAAAAGGACGAAATAGCCTGCACAAGCGCTGCGATAGTGCGTTCGGAGGCCGAAACGAGCTCAGATCGCGATTTCGGCACCACATAGCGAAGCTGTTTTGATCTAGGAAACACCCTGAGTATGCTCACCAAATTTCATGCGAATCTGAGACTGCAAACGGAGGAGTGTCGACGGCGCCCTAGAAGAAGCAACGACCTGCTCTGATACCAATTGTTGGAGTTAGACGTCTGTGGAAGCACGCGAACAGCACAAGGAAGAAGAAGAAGCTTGGAGCACAACACACAAGACTGAATGTATTACTAGAGAATGTACAAAGATAAGTAGCCCATTAGGGCAATAGGCGTATATACAAGCCGGGGGAAAAAAACCTCCTAAAGAGGGAAAAAAGTGCCCCGGCGGTCCTAGAGTGTTCACACACATCACTACCTAAATATATCAACAAGATTTGTAAATGATTTGACATGTGTAGTACATGATTCTCAGGCTATGTCAGATGCAAAGCTTTGGCATGCACGCTTTGGTCATCTGAATTTTGGTAGTTTGCTTTGCCTGTAGAAATCTGAAATGGTGTCCTCTTTGCCCAAACTTGAGGCACCCGGAAAACATGTTTGTGAAGGGTGTGTTTTGGGCAAAATGCAGCATTCCTCTTTTCCAATGGTCGAGTTCAGGCTACTCAGAAATTGCAGCTTGTACATAGCGATGTATGTGGTCCTATGCAGACACTTTCTTTTGGAAATTATCTTTACTTCGTGACTTTCATCGATGATTTTTCCAGGCATGCATGGGTATATCCATTGAAGGCAAACTCAGAAGTGTTCATGTGCTTCAAACAGTTTTTGGTTTTGGCTGAAAATCTATAAGCATGTAAAATGGGCACCCTCTGTTCTGATCGAGGGGGGGAATATATGTCTTCTTATTTTAATGCATTTCTCATTGAACGTGGGATAAAGCACTAGTGTAAAGTGTCGTATACACCTCAATAGAATGGAGTTGCTGAGTGAAAGAAGAGGTCACTCATGGAGATGGTGAGGTGTATGTTCAAGAGTCAGGCTTTACCACATAGTTTCTGGATTGAGGCTGTCATGTGTGCAACATATGTACTTAACAGATGTCCCACTAAAGCGTTGCAGTCTTTCACTCCATATGAGGCTTGGCATGATCGCAAGCCATCTGTTGCTCATCTACGTGTTTTTGGTTGTTTGGCATATGCTTTAGTGTTTGAACAACATCGTAGAAAATTGGATGATAAAGTAATAAAATGTACTTTTGTTGGGTACAGTTCTGAAAGTAAAGGCTATCATCTGTACCATCCACAGACTAAACACATTTTGGTTAGTCGTGATGTTGTTTTTGTGGAGGATGCTATTCAGCCATTGCTTTCATGTACTGAGGAGACATCTGTTAGCTCCAAAGAGATGTATGATACTTTGCTTCCTCTTTTTACAGGTGGACAATCTTGTGCTGGTCCTAATGAGGCAACTTCTCAGCCTTTGCAGGTTTCATGTGATGATGTCGATCATCCCATTTCTGATGCAGATTTACATGATGCACTTGTTGATGAGAGGGTTGATATTGAGGAGGCAAAAACTATGCCAAAAGAGCTGGTGCAGACTTTGCGTGATAGCAAATTAGATGCACCTCTATCATATCGTACTCGATCAGGCTCTCATAGTTCCTCTTTTCCATCAGATTGCTATGCTATGGTTGCATCTAGTCTCTGTGATGATAAGGAGCCTGTTTCATTTGACGAAGCACAAAATTCAAAAAATTGGATGGCTGTTATGCAATTTGAATATGATGCTATAATAAAGAACGGTACTTGATCTTTATGTGGCTTGCCTCTTGGCAAGAAGGCCATTGGCACTAAGTGGGTTTACAAGCTAAAGCGTAGGCCTGATGGAACAGTTGATAGGTATAAGGCTAGGCTTGTTGCAAAGGGTTATGCACAGGAAAGAGGCATGATTTTGATGAGAGCTTTGCACCTACATGTCGTATGACTACTGTTCAGAGCATCTGTGCACTTTCAGCCCATCATGGTTGGAATGTACATCATTTGGACATTAAAACTACATTTTTGAATGGTGACTTGCATGAAGAAGTGTATGTTTTTCAGCCTTGTGGCTTTGTGCAGAAAGGGCATGAAAACCAGGTGTGCAAGTTAAAGAAGGCATTATATGGTTTAAAGCAAGCACCACGTTCTTGGTATGAGAAGATACATGCCTATCTGATTGCACATGGTTTTGAGAACAGTCCAACTGAAAGCACCTTATATGTTAAACGTGCTCATGATGTGCTTCTGATTATTGTTGTCTATGTTGATGACATGCTTCTCACTAGTCCTATTGAGAAGCATATTGCTGATTTTAAGGCTGATTTGCATGCCTCATTTGAGATGTTTGATTTGGGGAATTTGCAACTCTATTTGGGCATTCCGTTTATGCAAGTTGATGGTGGAATGGCTTTGTGTCAAAGGAAATATATTGACACATTATTGCAGCATTTTGGCCTTGAAGACTGTAAGCGTATTGCGACTCCTATGGAGACAGGTTTACGATTCAGTCTTCATGATGCTGGAGATGCACTTGATGTTGTTCTCTATCAGCAGGTTGTTGAATGCTTTATTTACTTATGCATTACTCGACTAGATATTCAGTTTGTTGTCTCACAGATGAGCAGCTTTATGCATTGCTCAGGTGCCAAGCATTGGCAGACAGTTAAGTGCATCTTTTGCTACTTGAGTGGTACTCGGCTACTTGGGTTGTTTTATCCCAAGGGGGGATCACTACTGCCAGATTTGCATGCTTTTTCTGACTCAGATTGGGTTGGTTGCTATGACACTCGTGTGTCCACTAGTGGCTTTTGCTTCATGCTTGGTAGCTCATGTATATCTTAGTTGAGCAAGAAGCAGCCTATTGTGACCACTTTGAGTTGTGAGGCTGAGTATAGGGCAACTTTCACAGTGACTGTTGAGTGTGTGTGGCTCAGACGCCTTATGGCTGATTTGGGTGTTGGTCAATCTTCTCCCACCACCATCTTCACTGACAGTCAAAGCGCATTGGCAATTGCAAGGAACCCTATGTTCCATGCTCGCACTAAGCACATTGAGGTGCATTATCATTATGTCAGAGAGAGGTTCTCTACTGGGGAGATCAGCTTGGCATATGTGCCCACACAAGAGAACATTGCAGAGCTTTTCACGAAGGCTCTACCTAGGGAGAAGTTTGAAGCTTTCCACAAAGCTTTGGGCTTACTTCCTTTTGTGGAGTGATTTCCACATAGCTTGGAACTTCCTTATACATGAGTGCCAGCTAGTTGTTCACCGCATCACTCCCAAGGGTGATTTGTTGATATATTTAGGTAGTGATGTGTGTGAACACTCTAGGACCACTGGGACACTTTTTTCCCTCTTTAGGAGGTTTTTTCCCCCGGCTTGTATATATGCCTATTGCCCTAATGGGCTACTTATCTTTGTACATTCTCTAGTAATACATTCAGTATTGTGTGTTATGCCCCAAGCTTCTTCTTCTTCCTTGTGTTGTTTGCGTGCTTCCACAGACATCTAACTCCAACTAGTCCTTGGCCTTGCTGATCAGACATGACATGTGTATTATGTAACTTCAGGGTCCATAAGTAGGACTCGAAGCTTAAGGTTTTTCTATCTATAATGTATTTGGTTGGCGTTTGGATTAAGCCACCATATAAAAAGCATAAAAGTTAATGGCTATTTATTCACATAACATCAATATACCATTAAGCTTTTATGCTTCTGACTTCACATAAAGAAGTCATTTCTTATTTTAAACCTTAAACTTTCTAAACTTACTTCTCTCTCATGTACCATCAACCCTTGGACATATGATTGAATCTATGTGTAAATAATGGATGCCAAGAACATATACATCTTTACTTGAAGATGCTTAGCATGCATAAGGTCTCTTTAAAGCATGCATGGAATTCATATTTAGAACTCCATTTAATGCATGAATACATGCTCGTGTTTTCCATTCATTTTCATGCCATGCTATGATGGGCAATGGGCATTCCATTTCCATTCTTTGACAACCTTCATGTGGTGACTCCATTATGTGCTAATGAGAAACCTTTTTTCATTCAATTATGCCTTCAATGCATATTTCAAATGGATCATTCTATGCATCATTCAATAAGCATTAGGACTTGAATTTCATTTGAAATGCATTCTTGAATGCATTATTCTAGTATGGAAATAACAATTTGAAGGTAACACTTACCTTCATGAAAGCTACGTCCATCCTTTGTATACTTGCATAGTGGGGCCATCTTTGATATTGCTAGCTTGGACAATCATAATTCTTCAAAATTCTATTCTTCTTGCTTGGGCATACTTGTGTGCCCAATGATGCATTTAACCTTACAAAAACTCTTAATAGTGCCTAAATGCATGCTTGCAGTCATATATCAATTGCATTTATATTTGTCATGTCATATATAAGATGAATTCAATGCATATTAGTGTATGCCACATATCCTATAATAATTATTTCCATGTTTCTAGGAAGATAGATTCCATGCTTTCTGCTTCATGTTCTCTTCACACATAGAATGCATACAAGGTTTTGTTAAAATATCTCATACACAAATGCTTATCTGACTATGTGTAACGAGAATAACTTGAATATCGAAAAAAACAAATAAAAATGAATAAAGTACTTCCCCAAGATCAGTGGATTGAAGAATTCCCATCCGATGCTTTAAAAGATGTCAAATCCTTAAAGAGCTCCCATGATTTCTCCATTCTTCTTTGATGTAGAGAAGCATCCCTAAACTTCCTGTATGGAGAATAGAGCTTAATAACTCTTAGGTGAGCACTCGATTGAAGCTTCAAAAACTCAAGAGAGGTTTGCTTCTTATGCTCAAAAGCCATACTTCTTCTTTTATCAATGGTGGTGAAAATCATTCTATTCTATCTTCCACTATTACGAAGGAGTGCATGTTCTTGGCTTTCTTTGCAAAGGTAGAGATCATACCAAAGCTTAACAAATATGCTCTCATATCAACAATTTAAGCCAAGAAGAGAAAGAGAATACATTGTTTCTTGGTGAGCCATAGTTCTACTATACTTCTACTATATCCGAGAAGAGAAAGAGAATATGTTGTTTCTTCGTGAGCCACACTTCTACTATATATATGAGAGGGAGAAAACTCTCGACATATTTTATGTGCATCTGACTACATGCATGGAAAACATTCCTGAAGATGCGCATGATGCATGAGTATTTATCCCACATGCGCAAATTTATAGAGAAGGAATGGCTTCATATAGTGAGTTGGAAGTGTCAACATACCAAATGAGCTCATGGTGGAGTGATCAACTTTCTCTCACATACGTGAGGTGCCCAGCTCGACCTGCCCACCAATGAGCTGAGAGAAAGTAAGCTCGAAGTCCCTTTGCGTAGCTCTGCATCACACGGTAGCTCTTGCTTGCGGGGTCACACAATTGATCTTTTGGCCCCCTCCCAAAAGGGAGACACACTCGTGTGAACTATTCACGCATCACCGGTGAAAGTGGAAAAAACTAATCACCGACGAAGGTGGAGACTCCCGAGTACTGCTCTCATGTTGGCTGGCTTTGAATACCAATGTTGTGAAACTACATTCCACGAACAACTAAATCAACTAGCAAGCCTAACTCAACTAAGAGAGAGCACGCATCCACCCATCCAACTCCACCCATATATATACCTTTAGGCCAAGGGGGTGCATATCCTTGGGTTTGGCCAAGTGTATAGCCAAGTGGCCCTCATGTGGACACTTTCCCAAGGGTGATCACATGCCTTCTAATTTCCCAAGGTCTATCACATGTCTTCTAAATCAAATGAGGATTCCTCTCTCACATACACACAAGGTGGCTCCTAGAGAAGCTTCTCCCAAGACTAAGGTTCCCACACCTTAGGATAAACCAACCCTAAGGTTCCAAACATTCAATTGGGAGCTCATATGAATAAATACCCAAAAGGTTAAAACCAAGGGTTTCACCCAAAGGTTCAAGGCATGTTCCAAGTGTAATTCAAGGGCTAAACCAAGGCAAACATACATCATGTTCTAACCTTTAAAATCCATATATTTAACCTTTTGATCATTTAACCCTAGTTATTTATACCTTTCTTGTTGTGATGCCTTCTTGGCTACTTGCAATGTTCTTTGTTTACTTGACAAATGGTACTGGTGGCCTTGTACCGTAAGGTTGACTTGACCTCTCAGATAAACATGTGTGGCCTCTAATGCAGTGGAGAGATCCCTTCTGGTAATGGCCGATGTTGCTATTAATGGTACCTTCAGAATTTCATGTGTTCTCTTAGACTGTGGAGTTTTAGATGCTTCTACCACTCGAGCTCGTTTTGCACCTCTCATGGTGGTTTTGAAGCTAGTGGCAACTTCCTCCACTATTGCAACACCTTTCCTCTTCTTTGGTATAGTGGCAGCCTTTACATATTTTGACATTTCAGCTGTTGATATCATAGGCCATAAACAGTCTTTCATGTCTAATTCTTGATAGATAAGTAGTGTCAAAGCAGAGCTTCCATTTAAGAATTTCTTGTGTCCCCACTACTTTTTAGCTTCAAATATCTGCTCTTGAATGTAGGGGGTTAGATTGATTTGGTTCTTAATTTGCTTGACTGCATGGGATAATAATTGTACTACCACTTTCTGAGAAGCTGTGTATCGATGCATATTGGAAAAATAGAAGTGTTGATGCACAAGTCTTACTTCTTCTTCAATATCAATTCTATTAATGTCCAAGAAGGTCCTTTTCTTATCCTCATGGCATTCATCCTTTAGATCATTGAGACCATCCACGGTCCAGCCAAATGCTGTTTTGATCAGCTCATGTGTGAAGCGAATAGTCTGTGACTCCCCATTGTGATCTAATACCATAGCTTCGGGGATGGATGGCTTATGAAGCACGGGATGCAGAGTATTCATGACTTGGGTGCACCTTTGAAAGTCAGGTTTGTAGATAGGAAGCACGGGATGCAGAGTATTCATGACTTGGGTGCACCTTTCAGCCTCGTGAGTGGCTTCAGAATCAAAGGATGCCTCCTGTGTAGCTTTTGAGTTAGAGGAAGTCATATGCAATTGAAGGATTTTAATGATTGGTGTCAAACTTGAAATAAGTTATCTTGGTGTTTCAATCGTTCACGCCGTGTATTGCGTCCCCGCTCATAGAGTGTATAAGGAACATAGTACCTGATCTTTTTTATACACATATATATTTTTTTCTTAACCTACGATGAAAACAGAAAAAATTAGTGACAAAGCCGAGGAAATTTTATTTTTGTTATTATTATTTTACAGTAAAAGATGTTTCTTATTCCCACTGAGGGAAATGTGCTTGCTTAATAGTACAAGGACACTACTGTGTCGAATGCATGGCCTCATAATGCGGCCCTATTATGTTTAGTCAAGGTGCATTGGACTCAACATGAGTGCAAGAAGAATTTTCAGCTCTCATCGACTGTGGTGCTATTCTTGAATTTGGAATCCACATTTTCCTAGCTTGGTGCTTTGAATGTCCTTCCAAAATCTCCTTATGTTAACTGGAGGTAGTTGGTTTTGATGTACTTTCACTCTCCACTCGTACCGCTACTCGGTAGAAACTTCTATTTGTTCCATTGGTGGCATCTGCTTCATGGGAGTTCTTTGTCTCCTAGAAAGTTTCCTGGATTGTTGTCGATCTCTAAGTAAATTTGGTGGCTGTTCCTTGATGATCTTGATTGCTATCTTGGGTATCCATATTTGATTCCTTGAAGTTTGAGCTACCTTTAATATCTTTGGTATCCATACTTGCACTACATGTGTGAAGCCATCTTTGATCGGTTGGTTAGCTCGATGTCGCCTTCGATTGAATTCCATTTGGTTCTCCTTTACTTGAGATTTGTAGCTGTCTAACTGATCCTTACGAATCCATATTTGTCGCATCCTTTTTCTCACTGGTGAATGAATTGGTGGTAATTCTGTTTTTGGTTGTTAGACTCCCAGTCGCTTGTTTGTAATAAGATCCTCACTTGTTCCCTCATATTGGCTACATTGACTAAGTTGAGTGTCATGTGTAAGGATAGTAGGGGTTTCTAGCTTGGATCAAAAATGAAATCTAGTTGATTAGGGTTTCGCATTGGTGTAGATTCACGTGCAGACATACATTCCTCATCATACACTTCAGGCAAACCGTCTTTAGAGGCTTCTCATCTAGTAGGCTAAAGACTTCTCTATGTCCAATCTTAGCTGATATGTAGCCTAAGGCTAATTGGATTGTTACCTCAAATTCATATATCCTGTCTCGACCTAACATTAGTTCCTCCAGCAGGTCCTCATCTTGATAGACTAGAAGCTTTTGATGCATTGAATTGTTACGTAGGTGTAGAGATATGATGACTTCTCCTAAACATTCAATGGTGTTTCCTCCTATGCCCATCATGTATGCCTTAGTTGGGTTGAGTGGTGCATTCAATTGTTTAACTAATGAAAAGTGTATGCAACTTAATGTTTCCCCGATGTCAATCAATGCATCTACTAAGTGGTATTCCTAAGTTCCTACTCCTAGATTGAGATAGGGTTGCTTGACTTGTCGTCCTACAGTCGTAGTTTCTATTGCCCTATAGTTGGCTATGGGAATTGGTTCCTCTCCTTGGACATATCTTTCATCTCTTTCTCTCATCCATTCTTTTCGCTTTCGTATGTGTTCCAATGCTTCAAGTCTTGCTTCTTCTCTAATTCTCTCATCCTCTTCCCTTCGGTTCTTTGCCTTTAGAAGTCTACTCATCATCTCGTCTGTTAATGGTTCTAAATATTTCTTCACACGACAACCACTTATATAATTTGGTAGAATTTCTCCATCTAAGGTGGCTATCCACTGGTAGAAATGTGATTGATTACCAATGGTCCATGTCCTCGCTTTTGCAATTTTTTCACGTGTTGCTTCAAAGTGTATACCAAGACTAAATCACCTTCTTTGAGTCCCTTATCTTTAATGTGGATGTAATAGTAGGCTTTTTGTCGCCTCTTGGCGGCATAAATACCTACTACTGCTTGTAATCTGGTCTCATGCAATCGTTCAATTTGATCCAATTGTTGGGACAATTTATGTCCAGTCCACTCATATCTCTCAACTACTCAAAGAGTAGGAATCAAGAAATCAATTGGTAAGATTGCATTCTAACCATACACAAGATTGAAAGGTGTTGTGCCTATAGTGGTCTTATAAGCAACTCGAAAAGCCCAAATGGCATGATGTTATTGCTTATCCCAATCTGATTGTCTATTATTCACAATCTTAGTTAAAATGGTACATAACACCTTATTGGAACTTTCTGACTGTCCATTGGCTTGCAGGTGATAAGGGGCCATTTTTTTATGAATTACTAGGAATTCATTCATCAAAGTTTCTATTACTTCGTTAATGAAGTGTGTGCCTCGATCACTCACAATGTCAATAGGTAACTTGAACCTGGTAAATATATTTTCAAAGAGAAACTTGGCAGTAGTTCTTGCATCATTCTTCATCATGGCCTTTGCTTCTACCCATTTGGTTAAATAATCCGTGGCTACTATTATATATTCAACATAGGACCCTTTAACAGGTTGGCTAATTGGTCCAATGAAATCTATACCTCATTTAGTGAAACCTCTAGCACTGATCATAGGTCATAGTGGCATTTCATCTCTTCAGATAGGGTATTTTGTTCTTTAACCAAGATGATAGACTTGATGCCATGCCACTCTGTGTCTTCTAAACCTTGAGCATACTCGTAAGTAATAGTTTTACATAAACTATCCTTGTGCCCTGCGAATCCATCATCTTGGTTCACATATAAGAAAATTCTAATAGCAAAATGAAACCTCTACATCCCACTGTCCAAGAAGACCTTGGTTTGATATCTATAACTTTGGACTAAGTTCAATTGGAAGGGCATCTAATGGCACTGGTGCAAGTTCTAATATTTTCTCTTCCCCTAAGTTTTCCATATGAATGCAAAAGCACTCCTTGCGATTCAAGTAATCCATAAATGCCAATCATCCTCATTAGTGCTCAATCCTCATCCTCATGAACAAACACCCATTATGAGATTGATACTTTGATGGGAAAATTTTATACCTCTCTTTGAAAAATCCTAAAGAGAAGATTCATCACTCAGTACCCGTCCATTAAATGCCAAAAACTAGAACCCCTCATCTAGTCAAAGACCATCATTGGGACTAGATATAGTGTCTCCGGGTGAGATTCAATCAAACCACAATGACTACCTAATCTTCCCATTGTCTTTGATGTGATAGTGTCACTCCTATCTAGAAAATATAAAGAGCATATAAAGTCTCTCTATCTCATCTAAGGAAGAGGGGTATAGCAATGGAATTCCACCTCCCTTTTCCCTAAAAAATATTATAATGAATGCCTTTTACCTTAGTCTTCCATGAATGAGAGCACATAAATAAGATCCCAATATGTCCTTCCAAAACAATGAAGAACCTCATGTGAAGGAAAATACAATGAAAAGTAGAGTTGGTGAATTTCTAAGTAGAGCCATAGCTCCACTCTTCAAATCTCAACTAAGAAGGTTCTCTTAACACATCTTATGTGCCTAGCAGATATCATACTCTATGAATAGCGAATCATTTTCTCCTTGACTAGAAGAAGAGTTCTCAAAGGGAGATAATACCCACCATCCCATATTCATCTCCGATCCATAAAACATAATTCCACTAAACAAGATAGTTGAATTCCATAACTAAAATGGAACTATGTAAAGTGTCTCACATGGTGGATTCTCATGAATCCCATATCTTGTGACTAGGCTAGCTTGGTTTTAGATGATTCTAAGATCACCTACCTACCAATTCTAACTAATTCATAATTACCAATGTATGTATTTTCTAGATCTCGTTGTTAAATGGCATCATATCCATCGTCTTTCCTTTGGATCCAATACTCTTAGTGGAGCTAAGGTCAATCCAAAGACCTTAATTGAGTCATGTGAGCACCAATTTGTCCTCCTTGTGAAACCCATAGGTGATTCCAAACACTCTAAGTGCCAATTCATGCTATGTCATCTAAAATAATAAGCCATAAGCCTCAACTAACTATTTTATTTCTAATTTCTAGAAGTATGTTTCCATATGGGTATTCCTATCAACAACTCATAGTGTCTACAACTAAGAGCCTTTCTTTGAAGGTTATTCAACTTCATTAATTATGAAATAAAACGTAGGAATCTCTTAAAGATACCTAATCTATAGACTGAGCCTACCCATTCGTTTTGCCTTCTATCTGATGTGCCCCCTAGTTTCCATAAATATTTGTGAGACTATTGAAGATATCATAATTTTCATTTATGTGTAAATGAATATAATAATCTCCCATCAACTCAAGAAAGTGTTGAGTATCTATAAATACCTAGTAAATACTTATAGTTTATCTTTTATGGTGCACCTAAACTAGTCCATTGTGTATATATAAAATTTTGATCCACATCTTATCTTCCAATGACTAATCCTTACTTTGATAAAGTTGTATTCTACTGCTGATATTTTCTTGGTTCCTTAAACTCTAGCATAAGAGTCTTCCAATTGAAGATAAAGGCAAAGTACAAATTATGAATCACAAAGGAGAATGCAAAGCCTTATCAAATGTATTCTTTCTACCAAATATTTGCATGAATATAATAATCTCCTATTAGTCAAATCTATTATAGATCATCATAAATAAGTCCTCTTTGACAACACATCCATGAAGATGATTGATCTTAGCACACAAGACATCATAGCCCAAGGGCAATGTCAACTATTTTAGAGTTTTTGGAAGTGATGCATTGGTATATTTGTCCAAGTAAGATTGGCACAAGTTGTCATCCAATTCTAAGAAGCATCTATTCATTGGATATAATGAACATTCTAAGGCATACATGATGTCTGATCTAGAAAACCACTCCACCACCAATTCAAAAGATGTATTTTTTTATGAATCCTCAAAGTAATCAACTAAAGATCCAAGCTAAAGTTCTAGTCCACTCATCTAAACTTCAAAAGGGGACACAATCATTTATAAGCAAATCATAGAAGCAAGTACTTCCCAACACCTAGGAGATCTCAAAGTCTTACACTACAACATATGAGGGGCATATTGGGCCCTATATCAACATAAATATATAGGCATATTTTTACCCCAACATCGATATAAGCACCACTATGCGTCCCGGCACAATAACGTCAGTGTAAGCATTGGTATAGGCTCTAATATAAGCATCGATAACATCCCTCTAGCATCGATATCAAGCTTGGTATATGCATCAATAGACTTTTGTCGGTATAGATGCCGGTATGTATCTACAAACTAACGGTATAATGGACAATATGCATATTGGTATCAAAATCACTAGTATGAGTGTCGGTATGTCCCTGGAAAAAAGCATCGGTATAGGCATCACTATGTCCTTGGATGTACCGATGCTAATATCGTCACCCATATTGATGACCATATCTGCAAATTTTTTTTGGATAGCGTGTGTTGTCTCTTGTTGTATCAACATTATCATGTTGTTGTGTAGCAAAAGACAATACACTCTACCCAAAAAAACCAAGTACATGTGACATGTACTCTAGTGGTTGTCGATTTAGGGTTTACATGATTGGCGACCAAAACATGATTTGATAAAGCAAAACACATTAACATAAAAGATGAGCACAATGAACCATGAACCATGTACAAAAGAGATATTGCATAAATGAACCATGTGCAAAAGAGATATATCTTTCATAAATGAACCATGTACAAAAGTATGGCAAACCACTACTGTATATGAGCCAAATACAAGATGTGGCAAACCACTACCATATAGGAACCAAATACAAAATTGTGGTGCACCACTGCCATATATGAGCCAAACACAAAATTGTGGCACACCACTGTCACGAGGAAGGAGATAAGGAAGAGAGCTCACACACACACTCTCACTCTCAAGGAGAAGCACACACACAGATTGAGGCAAGGAAGAATGATCTTCTTCTTCTTCTTCTATTACATAAAAGGAATGTACAAGAATGACCTAAAAACAAGAATACAACCAGTGCAATATATAAAGACCAGTACATAAGGAAAAAACCTAATGTCCGCGAATGAGTGAGCTGGCAAGAAACAAATGTGCCATCACTCTCGGTAGATAAATCTAATAAAGCTCAATGAAGTATCCCTGACATATACCGGCGTAACCACTATACATGTCAGAGAAACGAAAAACTGGTACGTCTCATCCTGGATCATCACATGTTGAGCTTGATATCTCAACACTCCCCCTCAAGCTCAATGCCATATCCTGTAATCCAAGCATCTTCCGAAACTTCTTCAACTTCTCAGCTCCAAGTGCTTTGGTGAAAATATCAGCAACCTGCTCATCTGTTCTCACATAAACAAGATCAATATCACCTGCTAATACCTTCTCTCTGATGAAGTGATAATGTACCTCGATATGCTTTGTTCTAGCATGGAAAACAGGGTTCCGTGCTAACTGTATGCTGCTAAGATTATCACAATAGATAGTGATAGGCTTTTGCACTTCCACACCTAAATCTGCAAGTAACATCTCCAGCCATGATGCCTCACATGTTGCCATTGCAGCACCTCTATACTCAGCCTCTGTACTCGACAAAGCAACAGTGGGTTGCTTCTTACTGCTCCATGTAATAGCTCCACCTCCAAGTGAGAAAAGAAAGCCACTAGTAGATCTTCTATCTGGAGTACTACCAGCCCAATCTGCATCGGTGTATCCATGAACCTACAAATCTACACCAACTTCATAAAACAATGCATAATCCAAAGTAGCACTCACATAACGTAGAGTGCACCTCAGAGCATCCAAATGTGGCTTCCTGGGAAACCTGCATAAACCGACTTTCAAGTCCAACAGTGTAGCTTAAATCAGGCCTTGTAATTGTAAGATATAATAGACTTCCCACAATTTTCCTGTACATAGTAGCATTTTCCAATGCTTCACCTGATGTAGTATCCAATTTCAAATTCTGATCTAAAGGCATAGAAATTGGCTTACAATCAGCCATACCAAACTTTTGCAGCATATTCAAGGCATATTGCCTTTGCGACATCCATATACTTGTTTCTGTATGTATAAACTCAATGCCCAAGAAATAGCGCAGCACACCAAGATCTTTCATGCCAAATTCTTGCATAAGAAGTTTCTTTACCTCTTTGATGCTTTCTTCATTATCACCACCTACAATCAGATCATCAACATAAATAGCCACAATAGTGATGCCATCATTAGCCTTCCTTGCATATAGTGAGTGATCTGCATCACACATAGAAAACCCAATGTTGGTTAAGTAATCAGCAATCCTTGCATGCCATGCACGCGGAGCCTGCTTCAGCCCATACAAAGCCTTTTGCAACCTGCAAACATATTCTGGATGCTTTGAATCTTCATATCCTTGTGGCTGGTCCATATATACTTCTTCCTGTAACTCACCATGTAGGAAAGCATTCTTCACATCCATCTGATGCAAAGTCCATCCTTTTGTTGTAGCTAATGCAACAAGTGTTCTGACAGTAGACATTTTAGCTACAGGGCTGAATGTTTCCTCATAATCAATGCCATATGTCTGTGCATAACCTTTAGCTACCAATCGTGCTTTATACCTGCTTATGCTACCATCAGCATTATGCTTTACCTTGTAAACCCATTTGCAGCCTATGGATTTCTTTCCTTGCGGCAATGGAACCAGCTTCCATGTATCATTTCCATAAATCGCAACCATCTCCTCATCCATAGCTTTTTCCCAATCTGCATTACCAATTGCTTCTTCAAAACAAGAAGGTTCAGCATCTTGTATTACCTTTGTCATGTAGGCACAATGGCGAGCCATGTAACTATCATATGTCAATCGTTGCACTGAATTACGCATCCTCCCAGATCTTCTTGGTCCTGGGTCACTTCTTCTTGTATCATCTGCATGTGCCCTTCTTACTCCTGGAGTCTTCACAGAGGGCAATCCAAGTTCCTCATCAAGACTCTTTTCTGAACCGCTTGAATCTCCATCAACATCTTCCAAACTTGCACCTCTTTTACTACCAGCAGAAAGCTTTTCTTTACCTTTCTTGGATGTATTTGATGAATTTGCTGGACTGAAATTTCCACGCAATCTTCCACTCCATGGATTTGAGTTGGAACTATTGCTTGGTGATGCATCCAATCCACTCAAAACTTGAGATTCTGCACTAGATTTTTCAGCATTTTCTTTGTCATTTGGTTCAAGATTCAGTCCTTCTTTGGCATCTGCATAGAAGCTTGACATTTCATCAAATACCACATCTCTGCTCACCTTCACCTGTCGTGTGAGTGGGTTATAACATTTGTACCCCTTTTGCTCAAGGGAATAGCCAATGAAGACACATTTTTCTGCTTTCGGATCAAGCTTCGTCCTCAACTCATCTGGAACATGTACATATGCAATACAGCCAAAAACTTTCAGATGTGATAAGTTTGGCTTTTTACCTGTAAACTTCTCTTCAGGTATAACTTGATGTACAGCAGCAGTCGGAGTTCTGTTCATGATGTATACAGCAGTATGCACAGCTTCTGCCCAATAACAATGAGGCATATTCTTCTCAGCCATCAAGGCTCTTGCTATTTCTGCAATATGTCTATTTTTGCGTTCAGCAACACCATTCTGTTGTGGTGTGTACCTGCATGAAAACTGATGCTGAATTCCATGATTTTTTAGAAAATTGCTGAACTCATTTGACATGTATTCACCTCCTCCATCAGATCTTAATGTTTGAATGTACTTCCCTGTCTGCTTTTCCACCATAACTTTAAAATTCTGGAAGTGAGTAAACACCTCGCTCTTCTCTTTCATGAAATACACCCATACTTTGCGTGTATGGTCATCAATGAAAGTAACATAAAACCTGCAACCACCCATAGATGTGGTCTTTGCTGGACCCCAAACATCTGTATGTACTACTTCTAGTACATTCTCACTAACATGCTTGTCATGTGGAAATGATGCTCTTGATTGTTTACCAAATTGACATGCTGCACATACCTTTTGCATTTCTGCAACTTTGAAATTTGGTAGTCCATGGACAATCTCCTTTGACTGCATCAGGTTCAGCCTTTGCAAGTTTGCATGTCCAATCTGTTTGTGCCATATCTCTATATCTGCAATAACTCCTGCACCTTTCGCAAACATGGCTGCATTCATTTCAGGAATCTTCACATTTAAGGTGAACATCCTACCCACTTTGTTTCCTTTGGCAACCAATCGTCCATCCTGCTTGTACTCTTCTACATATAATCCATCAACATTGAACCTGACTTGTAATCCCTGGTCAACCATTTGTCCAACAGAAACCAGATTCTTCGTTATATTTGGAACATGCAGCACATCAGCGAGATGTTTTACCTTTCCGTCCTCCATAGACAATGCTATGTTTCATGTATGCTCAATAGGATGCGATGTGTCATCACCTGTTTCAACATATCCAGGAACTGGCATTTTCTGCAAACTACTAAATCATTCTACATGACTGGTCATGTGATTTGAAGCACCTGAATCAACATACCAGACATTATCATTCGATTTTGAAACACCAGCAGACATCGTATTCATCATGTGATGTTGAACCATAAACAGCTTCTCAGAATCATCTGCACTTGTGGATGCATAGTTGTTTTACTGCCTTCTGTTATTTTGATTCTTTAACCTGCAATCACGTTCAAAGTGTCCAGGTTTACCACAATTCCAGCATCCTTTACTATCATTACCTGAATCATTTCTTTGGAAATTTCTGCGACCTCTTTGGCTCCCCCTGCCTCGAAATTGTCCTCTTCCTCCTACATGATTTTGTTGTTGACCTTGGTCTTGGTTACTGTTTCCTCTTCCACTTCCAAAACCTCTACCTCTGCCTCTTCCTCTACCAGAGTAGAATACCTGCTCAGAACTGGGCCTTCCTTGGGAGTTTGAATCCTCACCAAGATTCTTTTCTTCAATGATCAGCATAGAGACCAAATCAGCAAAATTCGGAATATTTTCCCTGGTCTGTATAGAAGTTTTGAATTGCTTATATGCAGCTCCTAAACCACGAAGGCACACTTCCACCTTATCATCATCATCTACATTCACGCCAATAGATGCAAGTGACTCACATATGCTTTTGATTTTTAGAGTGTAGTCACTTACCGACATGCTCTTTTTCTCCAATGTATGCAGCTCGTTCTTGAGTTGCAATTTCCGTGCCTTTGTATTGGTCTCGTACAAAGTGACCAAACTGTTCCAAGCCTCTTTTGGAGTCTTGGCATCCTATATGTGTCCAATCATGCTATCCTCTATGCTAACAGATAGCCAATACATTACCTTTCATGCTCCTTAATTCCATTCCTCATATGCTCTTAATTGTTCTGCAGTCCGATTCCTTTCTGGTAACTGCAGAGCATTTTCATTCTCTCCTTCAATGTACTTCCAGTAGCCTTTTCCCATCAGGAAACTCGTCATTCTGAATCTCCAAGCATGGAAGTTGTTCTTGTCCAGCTTATCACTCATAAGCTGACTCATTCCATCTGCGTTTTCCATTTCTGCAAAAATTCACAACACCGCAACACACTACAAGCACCACTTCTGCTTGAACACTGTCACACTATGACGTGACAGTTCAATCTCAGAAAAACACAGTTTTCGTGTATCAACAGTACACGGAAGCGCTTGAAATTCTGAATCTGGAATATATGAGTGTCTCTGAACACAACGCAAGTTACAGTTTTTGAAACTGACCTGGTTTTTCTGTGGGCCCCACCTTGCGGGCTCGAAACGGAGGTCGAGATGGCTCCGAAACTTTGATCTGTCAAAAACAAGTGACCCTAAAGGGATAACTATCGAAAATATTTTGAGGTCTTCTACCTTCACAGCGATTTTTGTAGCAAACGGAGGCTGTTTGTGAAATCGCGTTTTCTCCACGCCTTGCCACGTAGTCTTCACAGTCGCCTTCTCCACGAGCTCTCTACAGCCATGCTGGCTCTGATACCATGTCACGAGGAAGGAGATAAGGAAGAGAGCTCACACACACACTCTCACTCTCAAGGAGAAGCACACACAGAGATTGAGGCAAGGAAGAATGATCTTCTTCTTCTTCTTCTATTACATAAAAGGAATGTACAAGAATGACCTAAAAACAAGAATACAACCAGTGCAATATATAAAGACCAGTACAGAAGGAAAAAACCTAATGTCTGCGAATGAGTGAGCTGGCAAGAAACAAATGTGCCATCACTCTCGGTAGATAAATCTAATAAAGCTCAATGAAGTATCCCTGACATATACCGTCGTAACCACTATACATGTCAAAGAAACGAAAAACTGGTACGTGTCATCCTGGATCATCACATGTTGAGCTTGATATCTCAACAACCACTGCCATACACATGCCAAGAGGGATCAAACCATCTATTTCTGCAGTCTTGCAACAAAGGGCATTCATGAAATGAGACAAATTGACATGATATTTATAAACAACAAATAAAAAATGCCAAACCAAGTTTATAAGCTCACCTCATCGTAGATGCTCCCATGAAATGATCGCATCCTATCCCTCCAAGTCCTTCAATAGTGCAACTAATCCATGAAGATATCCATAAGTCTCCTCTACTCATGTCAGAGGATGACCCACTGCCAACTCCTACAACAAATATGAAAAAAGTTTGATGAGCATACATGACGTGATTAACACAAGTAAATTCAATCATCAAGTGATACTTAAAAAATTTTGATGCACAGTGTCATACCCGTTGCTACCCAAATGTGATGCTTTGATCATATCTAGACAGGTGGTGACTGCATCTCATTATTGATGATATCATTCAAGAGTTTATTGCTGCTCATCACGGATCATATCCCACTCCTCAACATCTAACCATATAGGCTTCGATAAGCCTATTTTGAAAGTGCCACAAGCCTCTGATCGTTAATGGGACATCACCTCATGTGCCATGTTCTGAATCCATTCTAACTGACAACAGGGTGCCCAAGGGCTGATCTATACTCATGATAAATGGACTCTGTGATGTAATTTTTTCTATCCTTGTCCTATTCACTCCATTTCACCATGATAGAGTGTCCAAAAAATATGGAGAAAAATTAAAGTATGCATTCATGCATGGCCTTTTCGATCCCATCCATCATTGGCGCTCCATCATGTATATGGTACACCTTGGAGTCATCATGGCCATGAGCACCCCAAGGTGTATGTGATGTACTATGTGGCATACATGCATCTCAGGTACTCGCTCTAGGAGTAGAAGTGGGAGACATGTCTCTCGCACTACCTCCACAACATCTCCCTCCTCCAAAGCCACTTGTAGATCCACCTCTAGAACCTGCTCCTCCTGAGCATGACCTTGATCGATGGGATGGAGGAGATGGGCTAGGCCCTGTATTGCATTGTGGTATAAAATGCATATGTCCACTATTGGATCCACTAGGGGATGGCCGAGAGGGCAGTCATGGTGAAGTCGTAAACCAAGGAGTATCTCCAGTGGGAGTAGCCCCACCAAAAGGAGTACCTTTGGTAGGAGTAGTCCCGCCAAAGGGAGTACCTCTGATGGGTGTAGTCCCTCCAAAGGGATTGGTGCCGGTAGGAGTGCCACAAGTGGGAGTGACATTAGGGGGAGTGCTATCATGAGTGATCTAGTACTATGATGCTCTAGCCATATAAGCAGGAGGTGCATGATATATAAACTCAATAAACTACTCCTCTATCTTGGAGTGCAGAGAGATCGGTGGACTGTCTCCCATCATGCTCTACAACAAAAAACTCAAGTAATTAGAATACGATAATAATGATAATATAAGAAAATAGTAGTGTACAAAACAACATACAAAAATAAATAAACATAATTTATTAGGTAAAAGTGTTTGCTTCATAAATCCTCTATTCTAGAATCTTCTTGGAGATCTGACATGCAAAGGATATCTATCTCTACATTGGCGACTTCTAGATCTCTTGGTCATCATCCTCGTACAATATATTGTCTGTTATTTCATCATGTACCTTGTCTTCTTCAAAGACCTCTTCATCTCGGACAATGATCTCTTCCTCCTTGACTACCAAATGCACCTCAGAGTCCACTACGGATGGAGCTTCTTCTACGTCTATGTCTTCACAAATTTGTCTACTACATGGAGAGACTTGTAAAACAAATAGCCATTGGTTCTTTTGAATAGGGCATAAAGATAACCTGTTCACAGTGTTTGGGAAGTACAAATGTATCTCTTTTATCTATCCATAGCTTTGTGGAGTCTACTTGAAGTAAACCACTCTTAGCGCACCTCATTGTTGGGTTTCTTTCAGAGATGACTACTTTGAACCATTTCACATCATACAAAAAGTATTCAAACCTCTTGAAGGATAGCTTCAAGATATCTTGGATCACTCCACAATACTCGAGCTAGCCTTCTTGAGCATTCTCGTCTCTTGCACTAGCTCTACTTTTTTGCAAAAATTTCATCATCATCCCACTATCAAAAGCAGAATTATTTTCATTGATTCATGCGATCCGAAAGTGTCCTCCATGAGACCATAGTGCACCATATTTAGAATATTCCCAATCACACCCCTTTGCAAACTCCTCCTCTTCCTCAAAGATATCCTCACCCGCTACCTTTTCTTGTGAAGTGATTGTAGCTAGCCCTCTGCTCGTTGGAAAGGGTGGAAGAGGTCGAAGACTTTCCAGAAGAGGCAAAAAGTGAGTGGAATGATTCTTTCAAAACAAGATCTTTCCTTTGTGTTTCTCTCCTTAGCAAGTTCATAGCTCTCCAATCACTTTTGCATAGGCTCAAAGTTAATGATGCAAAACTTCATTGCCTTCTCTCTGAAAGCTGCATCCATTTTTCTTTGCATCCCTTTACCTTGACGTTCATTGCCTACGAGATGAACATCTTCATCACTGCTCCATAAGCAAGGAATTTTAGGATCCAACATGCATAGAAACTCTATTATGAATACAAGAGAGTCTTGTATGAACCACCCCTCTACCATGTTGCTCTTTGGACATGCTCTCTGACGAACAAACCCTTGCAATGTCATAATGAAGCACTCTAAGAAGAACATCTATCGATTATGGATAGTTCCTGCTATTGCAACTTCATCAATCACATTAACCAGTAAATGAACCTTAATTGTGATAATATTTGTGGGAAACTATTTCTCAACCATACAGACAACCTGTATAGCATTAAGTTTTGCACTCTCTATGCTATCTCTCCTTATCTCTTTAGAAGAGATCCACCATACCAAGGAACTCATTTTATAAATGGTTGTTCACAAATCCTCCAAAAGGGAATCTTTTAGAGCTACAGGGAGTGCAAACTGTAAAAACTTGTGCCAATCATGAGACTTGAGCCCTCCTAGATTGTTGTTTTGTGTGAAGACAGTCTTTAGACACCTCATGCATCCAATAGGTGTCCAAAACTCTGAAATCACCTTCTTCACTTGTTGCTCTTCCATCTTGTGGAGCACCCAAGGAGCTCTTGGTAGCGACATTGTTCCGTTGGGCTTGGTAATTGACCACAACTCTTGCATATGACCTCACTCTTTCAAGTCCTCCCTTTGTGCTTTGCTTTCCTTCTTTTCGATGAATGTCTTCCAAAGCATCTCTCCCATATTCTTGAAAATATACATCGGCTCTACCAAATGATTGATCAATAAGTCACTCCAATAAGGGAGTTTGTGAAATATCAATAGTCGTTTCATGCCCATGACTAGTGTTTCTACATCCCACAGCTGCTTCCAATTGCTTGCTTTCATTTGGTGTTATGCTTGTCAGTCAATTTTCCCTTCACATAAAACATGTCCATCATGCAGATATCTATGATGTCCTTCATAGAAAATTTTCCGAAGTGCTTTGGAGTAGCGTGCTTCAAGTTGTGTTCTACATAGGGGACAAGCATGATAACCCAAAATTGATAAACCTAAACATTCACCATAACTGAGCTAGTCATGCATCATCCATATAAGTATACCTTGCTCTTGCACGTCCTTTCTTCTTATAGGTTGAGACATGTCGTGCACAGTAATCCCATCCCATAAAGTGTGCAGCTCTTCCACAAGTGGTGCAACGTATACATCCATGTTTTTTACCTTATACTTACCTAAACACAATGAGAGCTAATAATAAATTGCCCTTTTTTGTGGCCATCCATGGTGGGATGTTATAGTTGACCAAACATATAGGCCATGTGCTCCATGAGGAGCTGTATAAACCAAATGGATTTACTCCATCCATAGCTAGGCCTAGATGTATGTTTCGAGGATTTCTAGAAAACTCTAGCCACCTACAATCTATGTGTTTCGAAGCATCAGAATCAGCAAGCACTCGCATTACACCATCTGTAGACCTACTCTTTAGATACCATGACATTAACTGAGCTATGGATTTTCATCTGAACATGCTCTTAATTCTTGAAATGATAGGAATGAAGGAATTCGATGATGATGCACCAAGGTGCACTCTCCTTATCGAGAGCTCTGCAAGGATATCCCCGGAGTAGAAAACGGACCTCCTAAGGCCGCACACGGCTCTCCACACAGAGACTGCAAAATACGTAGAAAACACAGTACACAGGGAGCACGAAGACAGACCTCTTAGGTCTTACAAATGCGGTCGAACTTACAATCTGTGACTAACCAAGCCACTATATGTTTTATTAAAGAACATATACAAAGAAGTGCCCAGTGGCCATTTGGCCTTTCACATGGACACTAACGGTAACAATCTCCCACTAAAGGCCAATATGGCCAAAGTAACTATGGGAGAAAAAATAAAGAATGATAAAGAATACCTGGGTGTAAGTATACAAACTATACCTCCCACCTCATAGGCATGTTACACAGTATACAAGTGACTGTGTAAGATCATGAATCAAGTAACCCCCATCAAGTGACAACAGTGTTGAAATCTATCATGTGGTAGAGCTTTAGTCAAAGCATCTGTAGCATTATCTCGAGTGTGAACCTTCTCAAGAATAATGTGCTCAGTGGCTAAGCAATCGCTTATGAAGTGATATCTCACCTCAATGTGCTTGGTCTTTGCATGATAGACTGGATTCTTAGCCAAAGCAATGGTACTCTGACTGTCATTGAGCAAATGAGGTACATGCTGAGGTAAACCCATATCACATGCAAGACGTGAAAGCCACAATGCTTCCTTACATGCCTCACTTGCTGCAACATACTCTGCTTCTGTGGTGGAAACAGTTGTACATTCTTGAAGCCGAGATCTCCAAGAGATAGCACCTCCAGCAAAATGAAAAATGTACCCTGATGTAGACTTATGATTGTCTACACAACTAGCATAGTCAGAATCTGTGTAACCGATAATGGATGCTTTCCCTCTACCTAAGCATAGACACTTGTCCTTAGTGCCACTGAGATATCACAAAATCATCTTGACCGCTTCCCAATGTTTCTTGCTAGGATTAGACATATATCTGATCACGACTCCCACTGCAAATGCAATGTCTGGTCTCGTAGCTACCACAGCATACATGAGACTACCAACAGCAAACTGATAGGAAATTTTGGTCATGAATTCCTTTTCCTCATCAGATTTGGGGCAATCATCCTTGCTCAATTTCACATATGTGGGTAAAGGTGTATTCAATGCCTTTCCACCCTGCATATTGTACTTTGGATATGTACTCACTTTGAGACAAGTATATGCATCTTTTACTCCTATCACGAGTAATGTGCATGCCAAGAATATGTTTGGCATCCCCCAAATCCTTCATATCAAATGTCTGGCTCAACTTCTTTTTGAGAATTGACAAATCATAAGAGGACTTCCTAGCAATCAACATATCATCGACATAAAGTATCAAGCATATCAAGCTGCCATTTGAGCATTTCTTTGTGTAGAGACAATGATCCTCATTGCTTCGAGAATAGCCTTGAGACTTCATAAAAGCATCAAACTTTTGGTACCATTGTCTAGGGGACTATTTAACTCCATACAAGCTCTTCTTGAGCTTACAAACTAGACTTTCCTTGCCAGGAACTACATAACCCTCTGGTTGTTCCATATAGATCTCATCTGTAAGATCTCCATGCAAGAAAGCAGTTTTCACATCCATTTGGACTAGCTATAAGTCCTTCATTGCAACGAATCCAAGCAACATGCACAAGGTAGTCATCTTGACCACTGGAGAGAAGATTTCCTCAAAATCAACACCATGTTGTTGCTTAAAACCCTTTGCAACAAGTCGTGCTTTATACTTTGGAGAAGCACTATCTTATGTGAATTTCAGCTTATATACCCATTTACATGGTAAAGCTTTCCTGCCCTTTGGCAAAGGTAGTAAATCCCAAGTAACATTCTTGTGAATAGAATCCAACTCACTCTTCATGGCATGCTCCCACTTGACATGATCCTCTATCTCCATAGCCTCTTTGTAGCAAGAAGGCTCACCCGCATCTGTTAGCATAACAAAATCTAAACCTGGAACATATCTATCAGGTGGATATGAGACACATGCAGAACGTCTCAATGGTTGTTGAATAGGAACATGTGCAGACTAATCTGAATGGACATTCTCTTGAACATCCCTATGTGCAGCATTTTTATGCATGCTAACTAGAGGACTAGTATCCTCAAACACCACTCTTCTCACTTCAACCTCCTTAATCGGCTGTTTATGCATCCTAGACTCATTGAAAATGACATCACTAGTTCTGATCACTAATCGTGTTTCAAGATCCCATAAGTGATATCCAAATTGTCCTTCTCGACCATATCCAAGAAAAATGCATTTCTTTGACTTATTGTCCAACTTTTATCTAAGATTCTTGGGTATATGAACATATGCTTCACACCCAAAAACTCGAAGATGATCATAATATGGTGACTTCCTTGTCCATAACTCTTGTGCCACTTTCAGACCTTTGGCAGTACTAGGTGAAAGATTAATCACATGAACTGCAGTCAATACTCCTGCCCAAAAGCCTTGTGAGAGGTTTGCATGATGCAACATAGAGACTACTCGATCTTGAATAGTTCTATTCATTCTCTTAGCTACAGCATTTTGTATTGGGGTATAAGGAGTTGTAAACTCTCTACGAATCCCTCTAGACTGACAGAAAAGGCTGAATTCATGTGAGGTATACTCACCCCCGTTATCTGAACGTAAAGCCTTAAGCTTAGTTCCTTTTTTAGTCTCAACTGAAGCAAGCCATTTTCTGAAAGTAGGGAATGCCTCATCCTTCGATTTGATAGGATAAACCCAAACTTTTCTAGTAGCATCATCTATGAAAGTGATAAAGTAGAGAAAACCACCTAAGGACCTAGTGGGCATGGGACCACACACATCTGTATGAACGAGATCTAAAGGCTGAATAGAATAGTCAATGTGCGTTCTATGCACATTTTTGGTTTGCTTTCCATATTGACAATGCTGACAAAATGAAAAATCGGAGAAAGGTAACACAAGTAAGTAGCCAGAATGAGAAAGATTTTCCATTCCACTACGAGATATATGGCCCAAACGACCATGCCAAATACAAGCCATAGGTTGTTCAGTAACTACTAACAAGTGTTCTTTCTATGATACAAATAAAGGATAAAGTGAGCCAAATTTGCTTTCTTTTGCAATAACCATATTGCCCTTTGATATGCGAAAGGACTGAGCATAGAAGACCACCTTGTAACCAAGGTCATCAAGTTGACCAACTAACAGCAAACTGTGTGATAACTGAGGTACATTGCATACATTATGCATAGTAAATTTTGAACCATCAATGAACTGCACAACCACATCTCCAATCCCCACAACATCACATTGATAAGATTCGCCAAGTCTCACGGTACCAAGAGACTTTGATGCATAATTAGAGAACCATTCTCTGTGTGGTGTCACATGGAAAGAAGCACCAAAATCTAGCAGCCATGTGTGGGAAAGAGAATCAGCCATAAGCGCCTCAGATGGCACAGTAATATCAAGTTTCAACACATCAGCATCATCAGAAATAGCATTAATTTCTTCAATCTTCACAGTCAAAGTAGATGGTGTAGGTAACTGTTTAACATGCCCATCAACATTCTGTCCTTTACCTTTAGCATTCTTTAATGCATAACAGTCTTTCTTCATGTCCTTTCTTATGACAATAATGGCATTCGATATCCCTCTTCCTTGATTTACTTCTACTCTTATTTTTTTTACCATTCTTTTCCTTGTTCTTGCTCCTGCCACGTTGTTGATTCTTTCCTTGGTAAGAATCACAAACATTATATGCATCTCCACTCTGAGTGCCAACCATAGATTTTCTACGAATCTCCTCACTCAAAGGTGCTCCACATATGTCATCATAGACAAGTTTACTACCAGGTGCACTATTGCTAATAGTTGTGCAAAATGTATCCCATGATGATATGGCAGGGTGCATAACAGCAATACTGCTTTCATTTCATTATGCATATCCATTTTCTGAGCCTGTAACTGGGATAATATAGCATCAAACTCATTTAGATGAGTAGCAACACTATCTGTGGCCTTCATACGAAGGTTATATAGTTTTCTCATCAGATACACTTTATTTGATGCCATCTCTTTTTTATATGTATTGCATAACTTCTTCTAAACCTCCTCTGCACTTTCACAGTCTAATACTATAAAGTAAACATTATCTGCCAGGTGCAAGCGAATGGTATACCTGGCCATTTCATCGAGCTCATCCCAATCATCTTCATCCATGTCAGCAGGCTTCTTTGAAATCCCAGTTACTGGCTTCCATTGCCCCCTTTGAATCAGCACATCTTTAATCTAATTCTTCCATAGAGCAAAGTTTGTGCCATCAAATTTTTGGATCTCAAAATCATCTTTGCCCTACAAGTTATAGCTCCTCCTCGAAACACTAGCACTAGACCCTAATCCACCGGATGTGCCTGAGACCTCTGATGCCATGATGGTAGAGAACTGAATGGAATGATAATGGAGCTAGAAGAGTCCAAACACCAACAAATAAGTGTATCAAGGAGTAAATCCACCACTATATAGTTGACAAAACCAAAAATTTGGAAACATTTTGCCAGAGTATCCTCTACTAAATGAGCATATGAACAGTGTCAAAATATCATAAAACTGCAAGTACTGATATGTTTGCCTGCATAGTGAATCACTGACTCCACTCCATATAATCAATTACCCAATAGAAGCCAACTAGGCTTATCGAGCACCTATGAACAACTATCATACATCTCCTATGGCTAGGCTGGGTAAGTCTTCCACCTGCGTCACCGAAGAGACCCTGACATCTGTGTGTCTCCAATTAAGAAAACCTTACCACGACCCTTTTTATCAAACGTAAAAGGCTTTATGCAAAGAACGTAACCGCTACATCAATGACCACATGGATGTACATAAGCGATATCCACAGAAGCGTACATGGTGTGTATGTGATCAATATATCCAGTAAAATGAAACTAAAAGGCTAAACGCACAGCCCAAAAACTATCCAACGACACCTGCAAGTGTCTGTTAACTCTGATGTTTTAAGCTCAAAAAACCTGCATAAATTTGCAGCTACTGGTTCCACCAAAACTGAAATCTTTCAAGAAACCTATAGTTTTACGAGTGTGACTGAAAATGCAGCCCCAAAGGTTGATATTTAATGTCAAAGAAGTACAAAGAACACTCTTCTTGATGTTCTTGGACCTGTGTGAAGAGAACTATGTGCAGAAGTACTCCAAAACGGCTCCAAAAGACACCCCAAAAATGCTTCAAAAATAGGCTTTGAAAGCAAAGAATGAACCTTTTAGGGACCAAAACATGTTCAAGGTAATGTCAACCTTAGTCTTTCCCTTCTTTAGACACCACAAGAGTGTAGCTTAGTGGCACGAGATTGCCACCGTTAAGCAAGCTCTGGGGGGAACAGTAGTGGGATGGGTGACCTCTCGGGAAGTACCGGGAACCTCTATCTTCCTTGATCGTTGAGGTCCTCCCTTGTGTGCAGCCAATGGTGCCAATGGTGACTTCGGTGACTCAGATGAGAAGGTATGCCAAGGTCTATGCCTTGATCGTCGCCTTATTCGTAAGCCTTGGAGAAAGCCTAGGGGGGCGCTCGCTTCGCTCGCACAAAAGGAACAAAGCTTTTGCATCCAACTACTCTGATACCAGTGAAGGAATTCGATGACGATGCACCACGGTGCACTCTCCTTATCGAGAGCTCCACAACGATATCCCTAGAGTAGAAAACGGAGCTCCTAAGGCCGCACACGGTACTCCACACAAAGACTGTAGAATATGCAGAAAACACAGTACATAGGGAGCATGAAGACAGACCTCTTAGGTCTTACAAATGCGGTCGAACTTACAGTCTGGGTAGGCCACTATATGTTTTATTAAAGAACATATACAAAGAAGTGTCCAGTGGCTATTTGGCCTTTCACATGGACACTAACGGTAACAAGGAAAGTGGTGAAGAACCTTTAGGGGGATTGCTTCGCCCCCCACACTTTGGACATATGTGGAGATGCTCATACTCGCTCTGAAAGAGAATGCAATCATTTGGACAAGCATGAATCTTGGTGTAGTCCATTCCAATGGACCGTAAAAGTTTTTTTGCATCTCCACATGCTAGAGGCATGTCATTACCATCTGGTAGAAATTGATCTTTCAGAATCTCACAAGCGATAAGAAATTACAATGATATTAGTAAATGAACTTATTTTGACACAGCAATGAAAGTTTATTTCAAATCCACTTATCTGAACAATTTAGACACTACTATCTGACCATCCATAAATGGATTGAAGATTGATCATCACGAGCAACACACATAATACATATATCTTTGCCCCAGTGTACATTGGTAAATGGGCTATTCTTCACATGTTTTGGTGTTCTTCGTCCGCTTCTCATCATGAAAATTCTACCATGTCCATGGAACCCAGGACATATTCTCCACCATCGTGATCTTTGTCCATCTCATAAAATACCTCAATCATTTCTTCCATGTGTTCATTTTGTGTAATGCTACCAATACCTTGTACTTCTACCTCCATCTTTGTTCTCTTCTATCCATGAGAGGCAGATAGTGCAATGTCATTTGGCTCAACCTACTCACCAAGGGAACCATGCAAATGGTAGCATACGTTTTGTAGTCGATTTTTATCAAAGGATCCATATCCTCTAACATGTGCAATACAAATCCATCATTTTCAAAAAATTTCATACTTGCACTGAGTGCAAGGACATGCCATTCTCTCCTCCACATCCAAAGATGCCATCTAATACCATGTGGAGATGTTAGGACATTTAATATATGATACATTTAATTATATATTCTAATTTTAATTCTAAAACGCTAATTTAATGTATTATGTATTATGTGTGTATATTGTAATTTAATAATAATGTGTATGTGTATATGTGTATATATGTGTATGCATGTGTAAAAACCCTAAGACCCTAATCCTAAAGACCTAGACCTAAAACATGTATACGTTTGTATTTGTGTATGCTTGTGTAAAAACCCTAAAACCCTAATCCTAAAGACCTAGACCTAAAACATGTATATGTGTGTATGTGTGTATGTGTGTATGTGTGTATGCTTGTGTGTATATATGTGTATGTGTATATGTATTATGTGTGTATATGTGAATATATGTGTATGCATATGTAAAAACCCTAAAACCCTAATCCTAAAGACATAGACCTAAAACATGTATATGTGTGTATGTGTGCATGCTTTTGTATATATATGTGTATGTGTATATGTATTACATGTATATATGTGTATGCACGTGTAAAAACCTAAAATGCTAATCTTAAAGACCTGAACCTAAAACATGTATATGTGTGTATGCTTGTGTATATAAATGTGTATGTGTATATGCATTATGTGTGTATATGTGTATATATGTGGATGCATGTGTAAAAACCCTAAAACCATAATCCTAAAGACCTAGACCTAAAACATGTATATGTGTGTATGCATGTGTATATATGTGTATGTGTATATATATTATGTGTGTATATGTGTATATATTTGTATGCGTGTAAAAACCCTAAAACCCTAATCTTAAAGACCTAGACCTAAAACATGTATATGTGTGTACGTGTGTATGTGTGTATGCATGTGTATATACATGTGTATAAACATATGTATGTGTATATGTATTATGTGTCTATATGTGTATATATGTGTATGCATGTGTAAAAACCCTAAAACCTTCATCCTAAAGACCTAGACCTAAAACATGTACATGTTTGTATGCATGTGTATATATATGTGTATGTGTATATGTATTATGTGTTTATATGTGTATGCATCTATACATATATGTGTATGTGTATATGTATTATGAGTGTATATGTGTATATGTGTATATGTGTATATGTGTATATGTGTATATGTGTATATGTGTATATGTATGTAAAAACCTAAAACCCTAACCCTAAAACATGTATATGTGTGTATGTGTGTATGTGTGTATGTAGATGTGACATGTGTGTGTGTATGCATATATATATATATATATATATATATATATATATATATATATATATATATATATATATATATATATATATATATATATATATGTATATATGTGTGTGTGTGTGTGTGTGTGTGTGTGTGTGTGTATGTATGTATGTATGTATGTGTGTATGTATGTATGTATGTATGTATGTATGTATGTATGTATGTATGTATGTATGTATGTATGTATGTATGTATGTATGTATGTATGTATGTATGTATGTATGTATGTATGTATGTATGTATGTATGTATGTATGTGTGTATGTGTATATGTGTGTATGCATATGTGTATGTCTCTAAAAAAACCTAAAACCGTAATCCTAAAGAACTAGACCTAAAACATGTATCCATATGTGTGTGTATGTGTATATGTGTATGTATATGTCTGTATGCATATGTGTGTGTATGTATGTATGCATATGCATGTGTGTATGTATATGTGAGTGTACATGTGTGTATGTGTGTATGTGTATGTGTGTATGCATGCATGCATATGCATGTGTGTATGTAATATGTATGTGAGTGTGTGTGTGTATATGTGTGTGTCTATGTGTGTATGTATATATGTGCGTATGTGTGAAAAAGTGTGTGTATGAATATATATCTCTCTTATGTGTGTATGCATGTGAGAGTGTATGTGTATGCATGTGTGTGTACACATGTGTGTGTATGTGTATTCATGTGAGAGTGTATGTAATATATGCATATGTATGTGTATGAAAAACAGGAGTGCGGAGAAACCGATCATGTGTTTTGGCTTGTCGCAGTTGGACTTCTTGCAGTAGTAGAAAACTCTCCCAGCATCATTCGTCCAAGGACCCCAACACATCCAAACGGAAAGGAAAGGATTCCTCCGGTAAGAGCTTATGTTCTAGTGCCACTCGGAGGCTAGCTACCACCAACTCCATGGGTGCAATGGCCTCCAGGCCATATGCCAATTTAAAAGGCGTATTCCCTGTAGCCACTTTGTATGTAGTGTAGTATGCCCACATGAATGAGGGAAGGAATTGATCCCAACGCTCCAGACATTAAAGAACTAATTTCTTGAGCATGTTAAGTAAGGTTTTATTGGTACTTTTCGGAAGACCATTACCACGAGGATAATATGGAGAGCTAAATTTATGAACGACTTGTAGGGTGCGAGTAAGCGCTTGCAGTAAGGAATTAACAAAATGTGTGCCCTGATCCGAAATGATCTCTACGGGAAGACCGAACCGAGGGAACACATCAATCATCAAACATTTAACCACCACTGACGTAGTGGCGGACCGTAAAGCCCAAGCTTCTACCCACCGAGTAGCATAATCCGTACAAGTAAGTATATATCGATGATTAGTGATCGTAGCCGGAGGTGTAATGGGACCAATGAAATCCAAGCCCCACTTTTGAAAAGGTTCCAGGGAAGCAACAGGCTGTAGTGGAAAATGATGTCGTTGTAAAGGCTGTCCTGATCGTTGGCACACATCACACATTTTTAAAAGGAGTAGCAATATTACGCTGCATAGTGGGCCACCATAAGCCACTGTGCAGAATTTTCGGATAAGTAAGATCGACCGAAAAATAACCACCGGAAGGAGTAGAATGGGCCATGTCAATAACAGAAGGAACTTCATGGGGTGGAATATACCATAATAGTGCACCAGAAGGATCCAAGTAATACAACTGTCCTACAATGATCCTGAACCGCTGCCTATACATTGCCGATTTACGACCAGCCGAAGTAGAAGTATTAGTCGGGGGAATTCCACTAGTGAGGAAGGTCAGAAGAGTATCATAATAGGAAGGTGCCACTGGGAGCTCCTCACCATCATCTTGCACCGAATTAGTTGCATAGATAGCAGGGATAGTATCATCAATTCCACCGGGAAGTTCACCGAAATCAAGCCGAGATAAGAAATCAGCCGATGCATGGGCTGATCCTGGATGATGTACTACCACATAATCAAATTCTTGCAGTAACAACACCCACCTGGCTAATCTACCCCCTAAATGTTGCTGGCGGACAAGATAAACCGGTTCTAGTGTTAAATGGTAATTGTTATTACGTACTTACTCGTGGGTTCTTGGGATGGTCAGGGGTCTGATAATTCAGAGGCCCTTTATATATTTTCCCAATTCACTGCTTAATGTCCGACAATCAACTTCATTGATTAACTCCGAACGATTACAAAAGATTCAATTACACTTTTGGCACATAGCAGTTCTTAACAATCATCGTAATTATGTACGCAAATCTTTCACTCTTCGTTTATTATTACTGTTATACGTCACACTTCACTTAAACACAGTAAATGTTAACATAGTACCTAATTCACTTCAATTCCGAATATTGACTCTTACAGACAACTTTGCAATTAACATAACTTCATAATAGAATCAACTCCAAATCATCGCCCAGACCGAATAGGCCAGTGACGCATCTGTCATCTCTTCCGTGCATACTCTATTGATTAGGAAAATTTGGTACAACATTTGCACGACACCTTTTTAGTGCACGACTTTACAATTACAATTATTCTTGTAAATAATATTCTGGCCTGACACCTCAATTAAGGCATAAATTGGAACCAAAGGTTAAAAAATTTATGTTCATTGGTTATGATGACAAAAAAATGGGACATAGGTTGTGGAGTCCATCCACAAAGCAATTTCTTGTGTCAAAGGATGTTACATTTGATGAGCAAGGTACTTGGTATACAGGTACAAATAGTGCTTATGCTTGCAAGACTTGAAGAAGGATTGAGTCAAAAGAAGGGAAAATCAAAGGTTCAAATCTCTGATGAAGAAGAGAATGTTGAAGCTCCAATTGATGGTGAAGGATTGTCAAGATTTGATCTAGAATATGATGAACTAGAAACTTCATGGAGTGGAGAACTCAAGAGATCATCAAGGAACAAAAGGCAACCCATACAGTATAGTTATGATACTTCATTCTTGACTACTAAAGATTATTCTTGCATGATAAAAACAGATGAAAATCCTTCTACATGTGATGAGGAAAAAGGAATGGAGAATTGGGAGAAATCTATGAAGGAAGAGTTTGATGCACTCATTGAGAATGAGTCTTGGGATCTAGTGCCCAAACCAAATAATTAGAAAGTGATAGGATGCAAATGGGTCTACAAAACAAAGAGGTATGCAAATGGAAGTGTGTCTAGGTACAAAGCTAGACTTGTTGTAAAAGGATATGCATAGACACATGGTGTGGATTATGATGAAACCTATAGTCCTGTTGCAAAGATGAAAACCATAAGAACTCTCATAGCTATTGCTGCATGCAAAGGTTGGAAATTGTCTCAATTAGATGTGAAGAATGCTTTTTTAAATGGTTATATTTCATATGAAGTTTACATGGAACAAGCATATGGTTTTAAAGATCAATTTTATCTAGATCATGTGTGTAAGGTCAAGAGAGCTTTGTATGGTTTGAAGCAGGCCCCAAGGGCATGGAATTACAGGCTTGTGAAGTTCTTGTAGGAACTTGGTTTCCAAGCATCAAAGGGAGATAGTAGCTTGCTAGTCAAAGCAACAGAAGATGGATTTATCCATGTTTGTATTTATGTTGATGACATAGTACTTATAGGTACATATGACAAAGGCATAAAAATGCTTAAGAAGCAGATGGAGAAAGAATTCAAGATCAGTGACTTGGGAGGTTTGTCATATTTCTTGGGAATGGAGATCTCACACTCAACATGGAGTATATGTAACTCAAGAAAGGTATTTGAAGAATTTGCTAATCAAATTTAAAATGGAAGATTGCAGGATAGTATCAACTCCAATGGAAGTGAATCACAAACTGAGTAGATATGGAGGAGAAGAATTCAAAGACATGAAGATTTATCAGAGTTTGGTGGGTAGCTTGACTTATGCTACATTAACAAGGCTTGATTTGTCATATGCAGTTGGACTTCTATCTCAATTCATGCATTGTCCTAGAAAGGAACATTGGATTGCAGGTCAAAGGGTGCTAAGATAAATGAAGGGCACACTTAAACAAGGTTTGTATTATGGGATCACTTCAGATACAAGAATCAAGATATATAATGATGCAGATTGGGCACATAACTCTGATAATAGAAGATCAACACATGGGTATTTATGTTATGTGGGAGATAAATGAATTTCATGGTGTTCTAAGAAGCAACAATACAATTGCTTTTTCATCTACAGAAGCATAGTACAAAACCATACTTGCTTTTCCCCTTTTGTGAGATAGCAAGTGCTTGTGTTCCCTCAATCAAATCACTCCTATTCACTTTAGATTGCTCTTCTTGCAAAAGAAGAGACACAAGCTCATCAAATGCATACATATTGGGATTCCCTTTTGCAAGAAAACGGAATGTAGTAGCAAATATTTGAAAAGATTATGGCAATCCTTTCAATAATGTAGAGATGAGTGATGCATTTGGAATAATCTCATCTATGTTTGAAAATAGCTCTTTCAAGTCCTTGATGCATGTCACATACTCATCCACAGACTCATTTTCAGCCATACATACATCCTCAAGTTTCTTCCTTAAGTATGCAACACGCGCTTCATTATGCATGGCATACAAAGAAGCAAGAGTGTCCCATGCCTATCTTGATATAGAACATGAGCGAATGTGTGGAACTATAGGATGCTTCATAGAAAGTGCAATCAATGCATGAGCTTGAGCATCTTTTCCATCCCATCTAAGTTGCTCTTGTGTAGGTGGAGAAGGAGTAACCATTGTACTTGAAGAAAAAGCTCCATTGCTAACAGTAGACTGTGAAGTAGAAGAACTTGTGGGTCTTCGATCTACATTTGCCACTATGTTCCAAAGTTGTTTTGCAACAAGAACATGCTTCATCATGTAAGAAAACATTGGATAGTTGGTGCCATCAAGCTTATCTTCAAATTGAAGCATGCCAAACAAGTCATTGTTGCCCGCCATTTCACTAAAACACAAGAATGTGATAAAATCTTTACTTTGACGAAAGCTGAGATGAATGCTGAAATTTCAACTCAGAAACCATCACTCTAATGGCAATTTTGACTCCATGAATGGCTTCAAAATGGAGGTAAAACCCTAGTGCAATTGGTGGAACTATTTCTTGGCTATTGAAATTCACCATTCTATGCTTTGAAGTCGATTTGCACTGTTAAAAGTGTGCACGCACCACGATGCAAAAAACTGACACTTGAGAAGGAGTTAAACCTTCCCTAATACCAATATTGGGTGTGTATAGAAGTGCGAGGGAGACACACAAGAAACATACACAAGGAGCACAAGTGCAACAAGACACACGGAGAAGACAGACGGTTGGAATAGCTCTCTCTATTGATGATGAACTAAACTAAAGTAAAAGTTGAATAATATCCCTAAGTACAAAGTACCACCACATATGAGTGAATCATGTATGTGCTAGCACGGTAAATAACCTCTAGCCAGCACTAGAGTAAAAAGTGCCAATGTAGAGGGAAAAGTTTCACATCAAAGCTACTCGAGGAACACATAACTGTAATAGCTATTCCACCCTCGACTTGCATAAATTGAATGCCCAAAATAATGATACAAATGCCCCATATCTTATATTTCAAAAGATGCATGCGAAAGCATTAAAATCAGCACTATGTTTATCATTAGGACTAGTGAGCAGCATGTCATCAATGTAGATAACAATGATCAGAAGCACATCATTTGCACGCTTAACATATAAGGTGCTCTCAGTTGGGCTTTTATCAAAACCATGTGCAATCAAGTAGGCATGTATATTTTCATACCAAGCATGTGGTGCTTGCTTCAAACCATATAATGCCTTTTTCAACCTCCACACTTTGTTTTCATGCCCTTTCTGCACCAAATCATGGGGCTGAAAAACATTTCTTCATATAAGTCACCATTTAGAAATGCAGTTTTAATGCCCAACTGATTTACATTCCAAGAATGATGGGCTGCAAGTGCACATATGCTACTAACATTAGTCATTCGACATGTGGGTGCAAAAGTCTCATCAAAATCAATGCCTCTTTCTTGAGCATAACCTTTTGCAACAAGCCTAACTTTGCACCTATAAACAATTTCATCAGGTTTACATTTCAGCTTGTAAACCCATTTAGTGCCAATGGCCTTTTTGCCAGGATGCAAAATCACATAAAGACTAGGTACCATTCTTCTTAATAGCATCATATTCTGATTACATATGAGCCATCCATTTTTTTGAATTGTGTACTTCATAAAAAGAAATAGGTTCATTCTCATCACAGAGACTAGAGGCAGCCATAGCATAGAAGTCCGATGCAAAAGAAGCACTATGAGAGCTTGAACAAGTATGATATGACAAAGGTGCATCTAATTTTCTATCTTGCAAAGTTTGCACCAGCCATTTAGGCATATTTTTTGCCTCCTCTATATGAGCCCTCTCATCAACAAGTGCATCATGTAAATCTGCATTAGAAATAGAATGATATCCATCATCATGTGAAACCTGTAAAGGCTCAAAAATTGCCTCATTTGGACTAGCACTTGACTATCCACCTGTAAAAGGAGGAAGTAAAGTGTGATACACATCTTTGGAGCTAACTGATGTCTCCTTAGTACATGAAAATAATGGCTCAATTGCATCTTCCACCAAAACAACATCACGTCTAACCAAAGTGTGTTTAGTCTGTGGATGATAGAGATGATAACCTTTGCTTTTAGAAATGTACCCAACAAAAATACATTTCACTACTTTATCATCCAATTTCTTGCGTTGTTGTTTGGGCATTAATGCATATGCCAGGAAATCAAAGACACACAGATGTGCAACAAATTGCTTGTGACCATGCCAAGCCTCATATGGAGTGATAGACTAGAGTGCTTTGGTGGAACACCTGTTAAGTACATATGCTTCACATATAATAGCGTCAAGCCAGAGGCTATGCATTAACGCTTAGCACATTTTGACCATACACCTTACCATCTCCATGAGTGATATGTTCTTTCTTTCAGTAACTCCATTCTCTTCAGGTGTATATGGCACTGTACATTGATGTTTTATCACACTTTCAGCTAGAAATGCATTAAAATCAGAAGACATATACCCCCCTTGATCAGAATGGAGGGTACCCATTTTACATGTTGACAGATTTTCAGCCAAAACCAAAAACTGTTCGAAGCAAATACACACATAAGACTTTGCTTTTGATGGATATACCCATGCATGCCTAGAAAAATCATTAATAAAAGTCATGAAGTAAAGGTAGTTCCCAAAAGAAGGTGTCTGCATAGGATCATAGACATCACTATGAACCAGTTGCAATTTCTGAGTAGCTTGAACTGAACCATCTTGAGGAAGGAGGAATGCTACATTTTTCCCAAAATACAGCTTTCATAGACATGTTTACAAGGGACATCAAGTTTGGGCAGAAAGGATGCCATTTCAAATTTTTGTAGGTGTAGCAAACTAGCATAATTCAAATGATCAAAGCATGCATGCCAATGCTTTGCATCTGACATAGCTTGAGAATCTTGAACTGCACATGCTGAATCATTCACAAATTTTGCATAATCTATGAGCTTATATAGCTCACAATTACAATTCTAGAAGCAATAATAACATCACCATTTGATAGATCATGAATTATATATCTATCATCAATAAATTTCACAACCAAGCCATTCTTGGCTAATGCTAAAATTGATAACATATTTTTCTTAATCCGGAGCACAAATAAAGTATCTAAAAATGTGAAAGAACTATCATTAGTGTAATCAGAATGATCTTACTAACTCCCAAGACAAGATAAGAGGAGTTTTTGGTGCATGTGGAGAGTATTCCCTATAGGGGCATGCTCAAGTCAACTAAAGAAACTACGCTACAAGGTAATGTGTTTGGTTGCCCCACTATCAAAGTATCAAACATCTTAGTCTACTGTGGACATAAAATTTTCATGAGAAGATGGGTCATAACTGTAAACAAAAGTAAATGCCCATTGTTCATTCTGCACAAGATTAGCAGACTCTGTTTTGGATGTAGAGGCCTCTACAACAACCATTAAGGCCTCTTTTTTCTTTGCCTCTTTTGCAGCCAATTTTGGACAACTCTTTATGACATGATCATTTCCTTTAGAGTATTTGCAAAACAATTTTTTCTTTTTTGTTTTCTTCTTGTATTTATCTTCCTTTTTTTACTAAGAAAAACTAGTAGATTTGTGCTTACTAGTAGATGAGCTCCATTTACCTTTGCCCTTCTAACTAGCTAGGAAAGCTTGATCTGGTACATGCATGATGGAATCTTCTTGGAATGATCTTCTTGCAATAAAATAGAGACCAACTCCTCAAATGTTAAGGCATTTGGATTTCCTTCCATCATCAACCAAAGAGTAGAAGCAAAACTCTGATATGAGTCTAGAAGACCATTCAGAACAGTCTGCAAAAGTGAACTCTATGGCAAGACTTCATCAGCAAAAATCAAATGCTCCTTCAAATCATTGATCTTTTTCAAAAAACTATCCATAGAATCTCCTTCATTCATATGTTCACTCTCCAACTATTTTTGGAGGTAAGCAACACGAGCCTCATTTCTTGCCTAGTGCAAAGTGGTAAGTGTATCACAAGCATCCTTTGTTGTTTTGCACCACATGCTTGGTATGAAAAGATACATGCCTATCTCATTGCACATGGTTTTGACAACATTGCAACTGAAAGCACCTTATATGTTAAGCATGCTAATGATGTGCTTCTAATCATTGTGATGTATGTTGATGACATACTGCTCACTAGTCCTTGTGACACGCATATTACGTATTTTAAGGCTGATTTGCATGCCTCATTTGAGATGTCTAATTTGGGGCATTTGCATCACTATTTGAGCATTCAATTCATGCAACTTGATGGTGGAATGGCCTTGTGTCAAAGAAAATATATTGACATATTATTGCAACATTTTCGCCTTGAAGACTGTAAGCCTATTTCCACTCCTATGGAGACAGGTTTACAATTGAGTCTTCATGACGTTGGAGATGCATTTGATGATGTTCTCTATCAGCAAGTTGTTGGATGCTTGATTTACTTACGCATTACTCGGCTAGATATTCAGTTTGCTATCTCACAAATGAGCAGGTTTATGCATTGCCCAGGTGTCAAGCATTGGAAGCTGGTTAAGTGCATCTTTCGCTACTTGAGTGGTACTCGGCCAATTGGATTGTTTTATCCCAAGGGGGGATCACTATTGCCAGATTTGCATGCTTTTTCTGATAGTGATTGGGTTGGTTGCTATGACACTCGTGTATCCACTAGTGGCTTTTGCTTCATGCTTGGTAGCTCATGTATATCTTGGTTGAGCAAGAAGCATCCTACTGTCACCACTTGCAATTTTGAAGCTGAGTATAGGGCAGCTTTCACAGCAACTGTTGAGTGTGTATGGCTCAGATGCCTTATGGCTGATTTGGGTGTTGGTCAATCTTCTGCCACCACCATATTCACTGACAGTCAGAGCGCATTGACAGTTGCAAGGAACCCTATGTTCCATGCTCGCACTAAGCACATTGAGGTGCATTATCATTATGTCAGGGAGAGGTTCTCTGCTGGGGAGATTAGCTTGGCATATGTGCCCACGCAGGAGAACATTGCAGACCTTTTTACAAAGGCTCTACCTAGGGAGAAGTTTGAAGCTTTCCGCAAAGCTTTGGGCTTACTTACTTTTGTGGATTGATTCCACATAGCTTGGCACTTCCTTATACATGAGTGCTAGCTCCTTGTTCACGGCATCACTCCGAGGGGGGATTTGTTGATATATTTAGGTAGTGATGTGTGTGAACACTCTAGGACCGTTGAGACACTTTTTTCCCTCTTTAGGAGGTTTTGTCCCCCAGCTTGTATATATGCATATTGCCTTAACAGGCTACTCATCTTTTGTACATTCTAGTGGTAATACATTCAGCATTGTGTGTGGTGTTCCAAGCTTCTTCTTCTTCCTTGTGTTGTTCACGTGCGTCCGCAGACATCTAACTCCAATAGGAATGTACATCAGTTGACATTAAAACTACATTTCTAAATGGTGATTTACATGAAGAAGTGTATGTATTTCAGCCCCATGGTTTTGTAAAAAAGGGCATAAAAACAAAGTGTGCAAGTTGAAAAATGCATTATATGGTTTGAAGCAAGCACCACATTCTTTGTATGAAAAGATACATGCCTACTTGATTGCACATGGTTTTGAGAATAGTCCAACTGAGAGCACCTTGTATGTTTAGCGTGCAGATGATGTACTTCTAATCATTGTTCTGTATGTTGATGACATGTTGCTCACTAGACCTAATGAGAAGCATATTGCTGAATTTAAGGCTGATTTGCATGCCTCCTTTGAGATTTCAAATTTGGCACATTTGGAATAGCTTTTTTTCAAGCTTTTTTCAAACAGATTATTGCAGAATTTTGTCCTTGATGATTGCAAACCTATTCCCAATCCTATGGAAACAAGTTTGTGGTTAAGTGTCCATGATGTTGGAGATGCATTTGATGTTGTTCCCTATCAGCAAGTTGTTGGATGCTTGATTTTTTTATGCATAACTAAGCCTGATATTTAGTTTGATGTTCCTTATATGAGAAGTTTTATGCATTTCCTAGGTTTTTCACCTTGTTGTCTCTCAAAAAATCATTCTTGCTCACCTTCACATATGTATGCAATGGTGTACTCACCTTTCCACCATGCACATTGAACCCTCAATTCGAGATAAGTATATGCATTCTTTACTCCTATGATGAGTAACTATCATACAAATAATATGTTTATAATCTCCCAAATCTTTCATGTCAAAATTCTAGCTCAAATTTATCTTCAAGAGAGACAAGTGTTTGAGGAACCTTGGACAATCAACATATCGTTAACATAAAGTATCAAGCATGCCACTTGAACATCCCTTAGTGTAGAGACAATGATCCTCATTACTTTTGGAATATCCTTTGGACTTTATGAATGCATAAATCTTTTGATACCGTTATCTAGTGACTTTTTATCTAAGGAACTATATAACCCTTTGGATGTTTCATGTAGATCTCATATGTAAAATCTCATTGCAAGAAAGCAATATCCATATCCATTTGGACGAATTTTAAGTCCTCTTTGCAACTAATCCAAGAAACATGTGTAACGTATTCATCTGAACCACTAGTAAGAGGATCTCCTCAAAATCAACTCCTTGTTTTTTGAATCCATTTGAAACTAGCCATGCTTAATACTTTAGAGAATAAATATTTCATGTGAGCTTTAGATTATAAACCCATTTGCATGATCGATCTTGTAAGAAATAATAGCACAGTGGAATAAACCAGCAGACATAGTAGAGAGAAAAAGGCAGACAAAGATAGACACAGAACTAAGATATAGAGAACTCAAATTCTCAAATTGTCGAGAGTAATGCAGCTATAATGATGGTGTTGTCCACCTGTGTGCTCCCAATGTGGAGCTTAGATGGTGATCTAGACAGACTCTAGATGAAGGGCTTACTAATGCACAATGCAATGTAAAGCTACACATGTACCATGCTTATATAGCTTTACAAGGGGAGTCGATATAGATAAGCATAGTTTGGAGGTACAAATAGTCAGAAATATACAATCCGACAATATCTCCATGACCAAAAGTCCTACCATCTTAGCCCTATAGGCTGGGGGATAGGCCCCTTGGACCTCCGAGAAGAGGCCATGCCCCCCTCTACACCCCCCCCCCCCCCAATTAAGGTTCTATGTGGAAATTGCACAGTGCCACAAGGCCTTTATTTTTGCCTTGAATGGCAACCCAATGACTCGGAAGTTTATGCTCTACAATCAACGGTCACACATAGATCTCATCTAACTTGGAAGTTAGGGTTCCATAAATGCCTAACTCTCACAATGGCTTCTCCCCATAATGGGAGGCTCACAACTTAGAACACCATGGATCATTTGTCTTCACTTGAGTGTGGAGTATTTAGTATATCTAACAGCCCCCTCAGTGTCTAGCTTGTGGTAAACTACCATTTGGTCCAATGCCAAGCTTTGGAAAGTGTCGATGAAGTTGCTCTCTCCCAAGAGCCTTGGTGAAGATGTCTCCTGCCTTTTCTTGAGTTGGACAATAGCTTATCTCCACGATCCTATCCTATATCAACTCATGCACATGGTGATCTTGAGTTACTATGTGCTTGGTACGTGCATGGAAAATAGGATTTTTGGAGATGGCCATGCAACTTTGGTTGTCACACTTCAACCATGTAGCCTCCTCTCCCTATATTCCTATGTGCCATAGGATCCTTCTCAACCATACTGATTCACATGTTGCAACACATGCTACTTTGTACTCAGCTTCAATAGAAGATAATGCTACACTCAGTTATTTCTTACTTATCCAAGAGAAAATCCTAACTTCTAAAGAAAAGCAATATCCAAAAATTGATTTTCTAGTATCAATATCTCATGCCCAATTTGAATCACAACATCCAACCAAAAAGATCCTTCTTCATAAAGAATACCATAATCAATGTTTCCTTTCACATACCTGAGTATCCGCATGCTTGTCTTCCAATGAGTTTGGCAAGGCTTATTAGAGAACATGCTTAACACTCCAACATCATCGGAGATGTTTGGTCTACTATTGCACAAGTAGATGATCCTTCCAATTAATTTCCTGTATCTTCCAATATCCATTAGAGATGAAGTATCTTCAATAGATAATTTTGTGTTGGCCTCCATAGGTATAGAAATCTCTTTGCAATCCTCCACGTTGAAAGCCTTCAAAATCTATCTTGCATACTTTTGTTGAGAGATGAAAATCTTCCCTGGTTCTTGTCATACTTCAAGGCCTAAGTAATAATGCATTAAGCCAAAGTCTTTGATTTCAATTTCTAAGCCTAGGGCATCTTTTGTTTGTTCAAGGAGAGCATCATCATTTCTTGTAATCACAAGGTCATCTACATAGATTACAAGCACAATTTCCTTCCCCCCTCTCTTTAGAACACACAAGTTAGCATTAGAAACATATCTTTTGAAATCTATATTCAAGAGATACTTATCTATCTGCTAGTATCATGCTTTAGGGGCTTATTTTAGCCCATATAATTCCTTCTTTAGCTTAAATACTTTGTTCTCAAAATGAGGAACCTCAAAACCTGGTGGTTGAGACACATATACCTCCTCCCTAAGGTATTAATTTAGGAATAGTTATTTGACATCCATGTGATAGACTGGCCATCATTTATGAGCAGCCTTACCTAGTACTACTTGGATAGTAGTCATCCTTGTAGTCGAGGAAAATTATTCACAAAAGTGAATCCCTTCGACTTGTGAGTAGGCTTGTACAAAAATTCTTTCTTTGCACTTTTTTAAAGTACCATCACTCTTGTACTTTAGCCTCAATACCCACTTGATGCCAATGACTTTGCGCTTGTAGAATCACAGAGTTGTCTCACCCAGCATGGCGATGTCTTTTCTGCTTGGGTGATGATAGGTTGATAACTTTCAGATTCATCATATGAAGATGATGCATCCTTCTCGTGTAGAAGGGATAGCTCTTGGGCCAAGTTTATAGTTGTTTTCCCCTTCACCTAATGATAAAGTGAAAGATCTCTTTTACTCCTCCACTACATCTAGATGTTCCTCCTTAAACACCACATTGCGACTTGCCATGATCTTCTTAGCCTCAGGGTCATAAAGCTTATAAGCCTTATTATCCTTGTTGTACCCTAAGAAGATACATTTCATGCTTTTTGGTTGAAGCTTCTTTCTCTCCTTATCTCGAACATGTACATAACATTCACTTCCAAGTCTTTTGAAATGGAAACAGATGGTGTTTTAATAGTGTAGGCCTCTTTTGGAGTCTTTCCATCAAGTGCCTTGGTGTAAATTTGATTCAAGATGTAGATAGAAATGTTGACAACCTCTGCCCAATTTTGATTTGGCAAACCTTTTCCCTTCAACATGCACTTTGCCATCTCCAAGATGGTTCAATTCCCACATTCTACAATGTTGTTTTGTTGAGGGCTATGTGCCATTGTGAGTTGATGCTTGATTCCTTTACTCTTGCAAAAAAGTTACCACCACCATATGTCTTGAATCTCTTCATCTTCTTCCTTATTTCAATTTCAACAAGTTGAACCCATTCTTTAAACTTACCAAAAGCATGATCCATATCGCAAAGGAAGTACACCCGCATCCTTGCTATAGTCATCGACAAGTAACATGAAGTAGGAAGATCCACCCCAAGGCCTATGTAAGAATTATTCCACACAAGTTATCATGCATCAACTCTAGAGGATAACTTGCTCTATTCTTGCTTTCTTGTGGAAACGCCCTCCTTTGTTTCTTGCCCATCATGCAAGCTTCACATTGTTCCTTGATCTCTGCAATCCATGGTAGGTGTGCAACCATATCCCTCTAATGCCTCTCCTTTAGTATAAGGTATGCAATATGGTCAAATATTTCATGACATGGCTTATTTGTGCCCACATTTGTAGTCATTGTAAGAGCAGAAAACTCATACAAGTTATTCCTCCTTATGCCAATCCCAACAACAAATCTTAGCTCCTCCCTTACGGAAAGATGCTTCATGACCTTGGTCAGTTATAAAAGCTACTGACAGTAGATTTCATTTGATTTGTGGATCATACAACACATTTGAAAGCTTTCTGATATCCCCATCAAAATTAATGAAAGAAACCATACCTTTGTCCTCTGTAAGACATTTTGCATTATTGCCTATCTTTATTGTGATGGGTTCCTTCAGAAGCTGTAAGGACCCCATCACATTGTTGCCAATGTTGGTAGACTCCTTGCCCTTGCCACCTTTTGAAGAGCCACTCTTCTCTTCTTCCTTCTTGATGCCACAGCCTTGAATCCTATGGCCTTTCTGCTTGTAGTGGAAACATTCTCCCTTGAACTTCTTTTTGTTGTTCTTCTTTTTGTCTCCATCTTTTGAAGATTCCACTTTGCCCCCTTTGGCATTTGCTATGAATGTAGCATCTCCTTTGTTGATGCCACTCCTTGCCTTAATTCATAGCTCCTCCTCCATGATTAAGGCATTGAATTCTTCAAAAGTTAGACGTTGAAGTATTAAGAGCAGTCACCAAACCATCAAACTTTGGTGTACATATTCAAAGACAATGTTGAGCTAGCTTGTCACTCAACTTTTCTGCCCTTGCTCATGCCGTTTGATCTTGTGGATTCTTTATGCAAGTGATAATCACCTCTATAGTCTCCCCATCAGTAAATGTTTTTGCTACTAGCTGATTCTCCAAGTTCTCAATCCGTGTTTGATTACAAGTTTCATATTAATTTCTCAATATGTTCCATGCTTCATAAGCCTTGGTAGTATGCTAAATGAGAGTTAGAACACTATTCATAGTACCTATAACTAGAGCACAGTGCATCTGCATTTCTATGTTTCCAAGCACGTAGAAGGTCAGCATTAGGAGGAATATTTCGACTAGGATTATTTGGATCATGTGTTTCTTGGGGCTCATGATCAGTCCTAAGAAAAATCTCTAGAAGCTCATATGAATCAAGGATAGAAGAGGTTTTAAGCTTCCACAGGGTGTAATTCGTACCATCAATCTTACCTTTCATGGTAGTTGGTGGTCGTATCAATGATTGGCATCGTTGGTGCTCCTGCTTGTGCTCCACCTAATCCTACTGATGAACCACCTCTTTTATCGTTGAGGCCTTTGCAACGTCTATGTTTCTGCTTTTGCACTACTCATAGCCTCTTGAGCTTTGATACCATGTAAGAAATACTAAGACAATGAAATAGACCAATAGATAGAGTTGAGAGAAAAATGCACACAAAGATAGAAAAAGACTAAGAGATAACAAACTCAGATTATCAAATTTCCAAGAGTAATGTAGCTACAACAATGGTGCTATCATCCATGCGCTCCCAATGTGGAGAGTACATGGCGATCTAAACATACTCTAGATGAAGGGCTTACTAGTGCACAATGCCATGTAAAGCTACACATGGGCCATGCTTAGATAGCTTTTACAAGGGGAGTTGGTATCCATAAACAAAGTTGCAAGATACAAAATAGTTAGCAAAATATACAATCCAACAATATCTCCATGACCGAAATTCCTACTGGCCCAAGGGGATAGGCCCCCCAGACACCATAGAAGAGGGAAAGCCCCCCTCTGCACTCCCCCCATTAAGGTTCTATGGGCAAACCACACATAGCCACAAGGCCTTTATTTTTTCCTTGAAGGGCAACCCAATGACCAAAAAGCTTATGCCCTACCTAAGCTAACGGCTAGGCTCACAAAGATCTTCTATTACCATCAACGGTCACACTTAGACTTCATCTATTTTGGAATTCAGGGTCCCACATATGTTCGAGCTCTCACACTGGCTTCTCATCATAATGGGGGACTCACAACTTAGAGCACCATGGATCGTTTGTGGTCACTTGAGGGGGACTTTTGGCAAATTTACCAATTCCAAACTAACATTCTTAGCTTATGCATAATAGTAGGAGGATTGACATCCTCAAATATAAACCTTTACATTTCAACCTCCTTTATGGGTTTTTTATGCATCTTAAACTCATTAAAAATGACATCACTCCTTTTGATCACTCTGCATGTTTTAGGGTGTCACAAGCGATATCTAAATTCATAATATCATCTATATCCAACAAATGCATTTTCTAGATTTATAGTCAAATTTTGAGATGTTATGGACCATGAACATATGCTTCACGTCCAAAAGAGCACTCAGAGGTGATCATAATGTGGTGGATTCTCAATTTGTAGATCTAGTGGCACTTTCAACTCTTTCGCAGCATCAATTGACAAGTTTTTCACATGAATAGCAATTAGGATTGATTTTTCCCAAAAAAATTTGAGTGAGATTTTTCTAATGTAACATAAACACTACTGAAACTTGAATATTTCTATTCATCATTTCTATTACTCCATTTTGTATTGGGACATAAGGATTTTTAATCTCTCATCTAATTCCTCTCAAATATCAAACATGTTTGAATCCATGAGAAGTATACTCACCCCCATTATCTAAGCATAAGCCTTAAGCTTAGTGTGAAGCAAGACATTTTCTAAATTTAGGAACAACTTTATCCTTTAGTCTGAGAAAATATATCTAGACTTTTGTAGTAGCATCATTTATGAAAATGATAAAATAAAGAGTGCCACATAAGAATCACATCTGCATAGGACCACACACATCTATATACATAGGATCTAGTGGTCGAATTGAAGATTCAATGTGTGTTTTATGTGCATTCCTAGTTTGATTTCCATACTGACAATTCTCATAAAATGTAAAATAAAAAAAAGAACACATGTAGGTAGCCAAAATGGGATAGAGATTCCTTTCCACTGTGAGAAATGTGGCCCAAATGACCATGTCATGTAGTAGTCATAGGTTGCATTAACATTTCATAAGTGTTCTTTTGGGTACATAAACAAGGGATAAGTGAGCCAACTTTGTTGACTATTTCCTTTTGAAATTAAAAAAAGAATTAGCATAGAAAACAACTCTATAACCAATGACATCAAGATGATCAACTAGCATCAAAATATGTGAAAGATGAGGGGAATTGTGCACATTAAACATGGTAAAAAAGGAACCATCTGCACATAAACTTTAACATCATTTATCCAAATAATGCCACACTAATAGGAATATCCAAGTTTGATAGTATGAAGAGACTTTGTTGCACAAGTGGAAAACCAATCTTTGTGTGTTGTCACGTGAGCATTAGTATGCACAATACTATCAAGTGTCAAAACATCAACATCATCTAAAATGAAATTGATTTCTTCTATCTTCATATTTGAAGAAGAGGGTGAAGGTAACTATTTAAGATGAGCACCAATAATCCCTTTTCCTTCAACATTCTTCAAACCGTGAAAATATTTCTTTAAGTGGCCTTTCTTGTGATAATGAAATCGTTCAATTTCCCTCTTCCAAGACTAGCTTTTACTCTTATCACAATTGCCCTAGTTTCCTCTATTCTTTCTTCTTCCACTTCATTTATATTTCCCACAACCAAAATCATGAACATTGTATGCATCTCTAACATGTGTGATAGCCATAGACTTAGTACGATTTTCTTCACTCAAAAGAGCACCACATATGTCATTCTAGACTGGCTTTACACCAAGTGCACTCTTACTAATGTTCATGCAAATTGTATCCCATGAAGTTGGTAGTGTGCATAGCAACAAAATTGCCTTTGTCATCATCTCTATTCATCTTATGTGCCTGCAAATGGGAAAAGAAAGAAACCAACTCATTCAAATGAGTAGCCACATTATCTATATGTTTCATACATAGATCGTAGAGCTTTCTCATCAATTAAACTTTGTTTGACATAATGTCCTCTTGAAAACTGTTGCACAAATTTTTTCACACCTCTTGCAGTCTCACAATCCAAGACTACAAAGTAAACAATACCTATTAGATGCAATGCAAATAGTGGACATATCCATCTGATCAAGATCTTCCCATTCATCATCATCCATGTTGGTGGGCTTCTTTGTGAGACCACCGATGAGATTCCATTGCCTCTTCTTAATCAAAACATCTTGTATCTCATTCTTCTACAAAGCAAAATTAAATCAATCAAACTAGTGAATTTCAAAGCTATCTTTACCTTACAAACTATAACCTCTCCTAGAGCTGATTGCACCACCCTTGGATCCACATTATGTCTTTGGTACTTCTACTACCATGATGTGAAGATTCTTTTTAGTAGCACTAATGCATCAGTTAAAGTACGGCTAAGTCCCAAAATTTGAAAAAAATCATCAAAATTTTCCAAAAAAATGGATACGTGCTCTACAAAGATCAAATAAGAATGAGCAAACCATGTATGGCAACTAATAGAATAGCCTTGAAAACCAAGTATGGATTCAAAAATCAGCCCCTATATGGCTAAAATATGAAATTTTCACAAAATTCTGTCAATCTCCTCTATAAATAGAGCATGCAATCATAACTACCCAAAAGCACATTCAAAAATGTATTAAATCATAACTACATAATATCCAAATAGACCACTTACTACATATATCCAAAACATCAAAAAAGCCAACTTGGCTAGTGTGCACCTATAGATCCACTATCATATATTTCCTATGGCAACTTCTTTATATACATCACCAAAATTACCTCAACGTATGAGTGTCCCCCAACTAGGAAGACCTCGCCATGACCTTGTTTGACACGTAAAAAGGATTTATGCAAATTATAAGAACCATGTCAAAAATCACATGGACATATATGGTGGTATCCATAGAAATGTACATATTGAATTTTAAATATGTTTACAAGAGCTACAAGGTGAAATAGTCATGACCCCTAGTCAGATTTTATGCAAAACATTCTCCTATAAGAGGCATTGTGTTACAAGGATATCTGACATTCAAGGCCAATTTGTGGAGTTCCTATGAAGTTCAAGCAAGTCCAATTGCTCAAGTGATGCGAGTGATGCAATTTGTAAACAGCCAAGTTTTCCCTAGATTAGGATGTGTAATTTTTTTACAAAATCCATACCATTTTTGTAACCCATGAGAGTTGGGGGAAAATGGACATAAGTACACCATTTTTTGTAGAAAATTAGAGTTGAATAAACTAATAGAATTGTTCAACTAGTTGTAGAGGACTATTTTCTATTAGAACAACCATTTTGGTGCAAAATTGGCCACTCCAATTTGTATATAGGTCAATGAGAGCTCATTTTGTAAAGGCTTTTTCTCATTTGAATCGAAACTCGAATAGTTCAATCCATCTCATTATTAGCATTTGTGGCTTTTGATAAGGGTTGGCAAGAATCTTGTCCCTTGCCACATGCCTCAACTTCTTGCTAACTATAAGGTACATCAATATGTTGGGAATCCCATTTTCATTGAAGTGTTCATTGAACCTTTTCTTACTGATTTCATCATAATATCCTATAGTGATGCATTTTGTTGCACTCACAAAGTGGTGACCAGGCATGTGATTAACATTTTTTTTCATCTTGCATTCAACATGAGATCAATAAGGGAGGCAACAATTCTAATGTCAAGAAGTACAAAACTATGAACATGTAGCATGTGAGAATCTCAGTTGCATGGGGCCTAGACTTCAACGTTTGAGAGACATAAATGATCGATCTCTGTTGTGGAAAATCACTATTCTCCACAAGGGTGAGAGTAAGCTCTACAAAATACTTTACCATCTTCAAAATCTTAGGGTGCTTATATGCCTCATCATCTTTTACAAACCACTCATTCTAAATCCATAACGGATATCTGCTATAAGCAATGAATAATGCTTTCTAGAGAGAACGCTACATATATTTGAAATATCATCACAAAAATAGTTGAAATACAAAACCCTTAAAAGGTTCTAAAGAATTTTTCTTTGCCTTTGGTCTAAACTTCTTATGCCTCAACCTATCAATATGAGCAAGGAATGCAGGAGGACAGTTCTCAGCTGCCTCCGCACCCTTCTTATTCCTAGCTAGTTTCTGAAACAGCCTTGTTACCCATGCTCAAAGCCAGTTAACAAGGAATGTTACAGAAACCCAATAGAATATTATGAAACAAAGGTTGAAAATAGGGGATCAACCCTAACCACATGTGAAAGAAGGCCCATGATCATTTTGTTATAGAAAGTTTTCAGCAATGAATCGGTCATCAAACGTTTACTCACACGAATGGAAGGAAAGTTCAAAGGTAGAAGTAGCAAAACTGCATCTACCTACGCAAATTCTAGCTTATTACATGACATAAATATCTTGTGAGTTGTGTCATTGAGCTTCCTTGCTAGTCAAGGAACATCTACAGCTTGCTCATTCTCTGTAGCCAATGTATGCAGGGTTCCCATTGTATTCATCATCCTGCAATTGAATATACAGCCTTTGATACTAGAACTGCATGACCACTCAAGTAAAGAGGACGCATTGTCCCAGTTCGCTGGCCTAGTGGTTGGGCCTCTCACCTCTTGAGGCGGGGGCGAGGGTTCAACCCCTGGCAGCAACATGTAAGGGACACGTGTATCTTGGAATGATGTTGCATCTGGCTGAGGTGCCACCGTTTGTCCATCCCCGTGGTAGTTGTGACCGCCGTTTAACCAAGTCTTGTAAACCCCTGTTCTTGTGGGATAAGGGGGGTCCCATGGGTACTATGCCCTTCTTTGTACAGTTGCAATTTCAAAGTTAAAGTCAGGGGGAGTAGGCCTCGGCCGAACCTCCATTTTAAAAAAAAAAAAAAAAAAGTAAAGAGGACGCATTACTGTGTATATTTATACGTTACCTTAGAAGAGCCCAGTGTGGCCTCTAGTTGCACACGTATAAATCTACGCCAGAACTATCCTCCATGTACAATCCACAATGAACCAGCCAGGTCATTCATGGACTGAAAATCTGCGTGTTGTGGTATCACCATTATAGAAAACTTGCAGGCTGCGTGTTGTGGTATCACCATTATAGAAAACTTGCAGGCTCTCTTGATTTCACGTAAAAACAGGATAGACCTGAGGGGCAACAAGCCTTTATGCTATGAGCCACATAGCATCATTTCGACAAGCCTTTGTGCTTTGGAGATGCCCACACCACCTTCACGTCAATCTTATTAGCACAATTTCTACTGTTAATGCTTTTCAAAATGTCACATGCATGTACAAATCAAGCTCAGAGAGCAACATTTCACTGAAAAATTGGGAACGATTGTTTTGCCAAAGACACATCTGCCTCCAGAGCAGGCCTCTCCTCCGTAGAAGACTATGGATATTCTACTGAATGTATGTCTCATGATATTTAATTTAAGGTGAGCTATAGCTATGAACATGACCTCCTTCATGATAATCGTTTTTAATCTGTGCTACAGCAACCAGTTTTAAATCAAAGTGACTAAAAACATTCCACAAACCTATCTCTCACTAAATATCTGAGAGGTAAGTCTAACATGCAAATAAATCATTCAAATCGTCTAAGTGGTGGAGGGTTGCAGTTTCTCAATTACACCTCACAACACTCAGTCTGCTGGCTTAACGAATATATTAATCCAACACTCAAGCCTCCAGAATAGCAGCTAAGTTTCGGTGCCCTGGTGGTGCCAAAACTCAAAAAAAAATGATGAATAAATAATATAAAATAAACAGTTCCATTTTCGGCGAGCAATTATCTGCTGGTGATCCAATCCCAACAAAACAATAACATAATGCAACTTACAATGCATACCATAAACTTTCTGCAACTTATGTCAAAGTTTAGATGGTTGACTAACATAAGATGTCGGCCATATACGTCTTCCTCTGATATATACTGTCTCTTCTACTTTTAAGGATACTAACATGTTATAATTAGATGGTTGACTAACATAAGATGTCTGCCATACACATCTTCCTCTGATATATGCTCTCTCTTCTACTTTTAAGGATACTGACAGGTTATACCATCGATACCCCCTCCATGCACAATCCCTATTCTTTAAGTGAGCTGTCATGTATGAGAAGGCCAACCTCACAAAATGCAGAGCATTTTGTTTGCTCAACAGGTCACAAACCAGCATTTTGTCAAAAATACTATGATAGACAGTTTCTTAAACAAAGGGCTAAAAAAAGGGCTAAAAGATTCCGCATCAATCCTGGAGAACAAGTTCACATCCACAATTGCAAAAGGCTGAGTGGCCTCCATTGCCAGGTATAAAGCCAAATAACTATAATATACACAGTAGCACAAAGCCGTAGGGCCCAAATTTGAACTGAACTATATATATTGACATTTTGTACATTGGCAACGTTGGATGAACCAGTGTAGTAATGCTGGGAATGAAGAACTGCAACACTTACAGGCTATCTTCAACAAAAGACTTTCAGAAAATGAGAAGGGATACAAAAATAGGTAGTGCTGGTCATCGCACCTTTGGAAGTTGTAATGCTGCACCCTATATTTATATTCAAGTAATCTCAGTGCACCTATATTTATAAAAAGTGAAAAATTGGGGTTAGGATAGCAAACTGCAAAGAGAGATTCCCACAGAAAGCAAAACCCCAATGAATGCTGCCTTGAACTGTAGGAGCCAAAAGAAATTCTGCAGCCAGAAGGTCTCTTCTTCCTCACAATAAAGTGATATCTTGTTATAGGACACTTATTGCATTGCTTGTGTTTCCTTGCCCATCAATCTCCTTACTGTGTTGTTGTGACAAAACATGAAAGGCAGACTGTCGAGACCCTTCCTGCATTAATTTGTATGAAAGTGGTGTTGGCTCCATTACATGCCTCATTGTGTTTATACAAGGGTCCTTTGAATGCACTGTAGCCTTTGACCCATCTCCTGATCCCAGGGTTCTTGGCATCGGCTTCACTATATTACTTGTTTGCCCCCAGCAAGCTGAGTAAGGAACACAATAAAAACCTTCTGTAGGAGCAAACGAGCTTGATGGTGAACAAAAGGATCCTCTGTTACAATTTGTATCTCTCAATGGTCCCATGCAATCCACATTCATAGGATCAAGATTTGCATTATCACAATAGGTTATCTGTATTCTCTGATTAACATCCAAATTATCACATTGAGTCCCATTGCTGATTTCATTTGTTTCAGGAATAATCATAGCTGCAGAACTAAGAGGAGCTAGAGAAGCAGCATCAGAAAATCTGCATACTGGATGTGATTTTGGAGAAAACTGAAGCGTATCAATAATGTGATTCTTCCCATGGGGAACGCTTTGCCCTAAAGTAAGTTCCGGAAGTACATCAGTGTCTTCACAGTTACCTTCGTCTTCAAAAACAATCTCCCCATCATTTGAAACCTGCAAAATATCTCCTGAAGTGAACCTCCTCCAAGTAAGAAATCAAAATCTAGCTCAAAATTAACGATCATACCAACAGTCCATACCATCTTTGGGATAATGTCAAATAAGCTAGATCTCCGCCTTCGTTTGGTTGTACTATTCCGTCTCAAGAAGTACTTTTGAGCATGGCTTGCCACTTGTGTAGGTGTCCTAGTCTTAACAAAATCTCGAGCTATTCCACGCCACTCACTCTTCCCCAGCTTTTCAAGACCTAGCAAGAAACTCACATGCTCCTCCTTTGTCCAAGGTATTCCTGCAGAATGATACAACATATTGAAACTAAAACAACGATCTCGTAAATTATACATACTGGCCTCTATATCATTGTGTCATCAATTTAGAAAAGAAACTGGTATTGAATTGAATATTTGGAAGGGTTTGTATCATATAGCAGGGTTCAAAAAGTGGATACAGATAAGGGTTAACTGGGTTTGTATCATATAGCAGGGTTCAAAAAGTGGATACAGATAAGGGTTAGCTTGAACCAGCCAGGGATGATTTTGTGTTTCTAACAGATAATCATGGTTTTTCACTGGAAGGGAGTGAGAAAACCTTGGTCAATCCTTTTAACATAAACTTTGACTTTCACTAGTTTGATCCTTGTCTGTTTTAACGATCACCAAAATTTTACTTGAACTCTTCATAACAGAAAACAGAAGATTGTGATATGAGAAAGTCTGTGAACAAGACATGTTACTAGAAAGAGCATGGAATGCATTAAATTGTAGATTAATCTGGTCTGAAATAGAAACACAGCATGAAAATGTAATTGAAAAAGGATGTACTACCCCAACAACTGAAAAGAAAAAATAGTGATGATCGAGGCAAGTTCAAGAAAAGGGGATATTCGGTAAGATGCATGAAGAAACTTTTTTGAGATAATCTAATCTATGGAATAAAATTGATCAGCATTGGACCTGCAAGACAATTGACGTTCAGAACCTGGTTTTCAGGTACAAAGAGAAGATTTTTTGATACAAATCTTAGGCCTTCCTTTTCGGCAGAAAATCCATTGGAGTTTGAAAATTTTCTCCTGTATTCAAGAGGTCTTTTGTGACAATGGCGGACTCGGACTAACAACTATAAGGGGGAACAAGTTTACGGATTCTTTTTCTACAGTACAAACTCGAAGAGCCAACTAGTACTATAATTGAGAGGAAACTCAGGAGTCAGCAACTAAAAGTTCAAAAATTATACTTACTACATTAACTTCACAAAATAAAGGATCCTACTAGCAACTATTAAACGAGAAAACAGAATTATAGATTCTTTTCCTACAATACAAACTCAATGAGCCAAGTAGTAGCATAATTGAAAGAATTCACCGAGTAGGGAGAGGTCCAGAAATTATATTTACTTCGTGAGCTCACAAAAGAAAGGACTTTTACCAAGAATGCAGCAGCCCACACTCCAATACACAAGAAACTAATTTCCAAAAATTGACATAAAATAGCAAAAATAGAGTGTAAAAAGTATTAAGTTGATCGTCGAATCTCCTATTCCAACAAGCCAAGAGCACCTCCTCTTAATGAACTGATCTTGATAACAAAATTTTTAGTATTCCAAATAAGCCACCTCATTAATCGTAAAAATACAATATCCTATAATAGATCTTCTATTGTCATAACCACCTGCCCAAATCGACCCAACAAATTTTTTTCAATATAAATTTTTTCTTTTTCTAGGAGAGTATAATGCATACTCACATCTTTTGAAGTTATCTTTAAACTCTTTAACCAGTTTTCCAATGTTCCATGGCAGGATTGTGCATTAACGTGCTTACCTCAAAAACTGCATATCGAATGTCTACATTTGTGTTACACAAATAGATCAAGCATTCAACTTCTTGACTGTAAAAAGTAGCATCAAACTCTTCATCGTCAAATTGTTTTGATAATTTTAGATTTGTTTCCATAGGAGTATTGATTGGTTTGTATTCATTTATTTCAAATCTTTCGAGTTAGCTCTTAATGTATTTTGTTTGGTTCAGGGATATTTAGACTTCTTTTCATGTGAGATGAATGGTAGAATAGTAATGAAGAAGACCTATATCTCAAATGGTAAATGTTTTTCTAAGGCGGTTTTTTTAATTTGCAATTTTTTATTCTCGCGACATGCAATAAAAAAATGTCATCAACATAAATTATGATAATAATGATGTCTCCATCTGAAGTAGTGTTAACATAGAATATAGAGGAAGATAGGTTGTCCTGAAATCCTTTCTGAATCAAGTAAGGCACGGATTTTATATACAATGCTCAAATGCTTGTTGTTGGAGTTTGAGGTCTACGAAAACACGTGAATAGCACAAGGAAGAAGAAGCTTGGAGCACAACAGACAATACTGAATGTATTACAACTAGAATGTATAAAGATAAGTATCCCGTTAGGGCAATAGGCGTATATACAAGCCAGGGGAAAAAACCTCCTAAAGAGGGAAAAACGTGCCTTGACAGTCCTAGTGTCTTCACACACATCACTACCTAAATATATCAACAAATCCCCCCTGGAGTGATGCGGTGAACAAGGAGCTTGCACTCATGTATAAGGAAGTGCCAAGCTATGTGGAATCAATCCACAAAAGGAAGTAAGCCCAAAGCTTTGCGGAAAGCTTCAAACCTCTCCCTAGGCAGAGCCTTCGTGAAAAGGTATGCAATGTTCTCCTACATGGGCACATATGCCAAGCTGATCACTCAAGCAGAGAACCTCTCCCTGACATAATGATAATGCACCTCAATGTGCTTAGTGCGAGCATGGAACATAGGGTTCTTCGCAATTGCCAATGTGCTATGACTGTCAGTGGAGATGGTGGTGGAAAAAGACTGACCAACACCCAAATCAGCCATAAGGCATATGAGCCTGTAACACTCAACAGACGTTGTGAAAGCTTCCCTATACTCAGTCTCGCAACTAAAAGTGACCAAAGTAAGCTGCTTCTTGCTCAACCAAGATATGCATGAGCTACCACGCATGAAGCAAAAACCACTGGTGGACACATGAGTGTCATAGCAACTAGCCCATTCAGAGTCAGAAAAAGCATGTAAATCTGTCGGTAGTGATCCCCCCTTGGGATAAAACAATCGAAGTAGCCGGGAACCACTCAAGTAGCGAAAGATGTGCTTAACCGCCCGCCAATGCTTGAGACCTCGGCAATGCATAAACCTGCTCATCTGTGAGACATCAACTGAATATCTTGTTGAGTAATGCATAAGTAAATCAAGCATCCAACCACCTGCTGATAGAGAACAATATCAAATGCATCTCCAACATCATGAAGACTCAATCATAAACCTGTCTCCATAAGAGTGGCAATAAGTTTGCAATCTTCAAGGCCAAAACGAAGCAATAATGTGTCAAAAAATTTCGTTTGACACAAAGCTATTCCGCCATTAACTTGCATAGATGAATACCAAAATAATGATGCAAATGCCCCAAATTAGACATCTCAAATGAGGCATGCAAATCAGCTTTGAAGTCAGCAATATGCTTCTCACGAGGACCAGTGAGCAACATGTCATCAACATACACAACAATGATCAGAAGCACATCATTTGCACGTTTAACATATAAGATGCTCTCAATTGGACTGTTCTCAAAACCATGTGCAATCAGATAGGCATGTATCTTTTCATACCAAGCACGTGGTGCTTGCTTTAAACCATATAATGCCTTCTTTAACCTGCACACCTGGTTTTCATGTCCTTTCTGCACAAAGCCACGGAGCTGAAAAACATGCACTTCTTCATGCAAGTCACCATTAAAAAATGCAATTTTAATGCCCAACCGATGTACATTCCCACCATGATGAGCTACAAATGCACAGATGCTACGAACAATAGTCATTCAACATGTAGGTGCAAAGGTCTCATCAAAATCAATGCCTCTTTCCCGCATAACCCTTTGCAACAAGCCTAGCCTTATACTTGTCAACTTTTCCATGTGGCTTGTGCTTCAGCTTGTATACCCACTTAGTGTCAACTTTTCCATCTGGCTTGTGCTTCAGCTTGTATACCCACTTAGTGCCAATGGCCTTCTTGCTAGGAGGCAAGTCACGTGAAGACAGGTACCATTTTTCATGATAGCATCATATTCTGATTGCATAGCAGCCATCCAATTTTCAGAATTTTGTGCTTCACCAAATGAAACAGGCTCATTCTCATCACAAAGACTAGAGGCAGCCATAGCATAGCAATCTAATGCAAAAGAGGCACTATGAGAGCCTGAACGAGTACGGTATGATAGAGGTGCATCTAACTTGCTTTAACTTGTTGTCACGCTAAGTCTACACCAGCCATTTTGGCATAGTTTTTGCAAGCTCTCTCATCAACAAGTGCATCATGTAAATCTACATAAAAAATGGAATGATATGCATCATCACATGAAACCTGTAAAGGCTGAGACATTGCCTCATTAGGACAAGCATTAGACTATCCACCTGTAAAAAGAGGAAGCAAAGTGTCATACATGTCTCCTTAGTACATGAAAGCAATGGCTTAATAGCATCTTCCACAAAAACAACATCACGGCTAACCAAAATGTGTTTAGTTTGTGGATGATACAGACGATCGCCTTTGCTTTCAGAACTGTACCCAACAAAAATACATTTCACTACTTTATCATCCAATTATCTGTGTTGTTGTTCAGACATTAATGCATATGCCAAACAACCAAAAACATGCAGATGAGCAACAGATGGCTTGCAACCATGCCAAGCCTCATATGGAGTGATAGATTGTAGTGCTTTAGTAGGGCACCTGTTAAGTACATATGCTTCACACATAACAGTCTCAAGCCAAAAACTATGTGGTAAAGCCAGACTCTTGACCATACACCTCGCCATCTCCATGAGTGACATGTTCTTCCTTTCAGCAACTCCATTGTGTTCACGTGTATAAGGCACTGTACATTGATGTTTTATCCAACGTTCAGCCAGAAATGCATTAAAATCTCTAGACATATATTTCCCCCCTCGATTAGAATGGAGGGTGCCATTTTACATGCTGACAGATTTTCAACCAGAACCAAAAACTATTTTGAAGCACATAAACACTTCGGACTGTGCTTTCAATGGATATACCCATGCATGCTTGGAAAAATCATCGATGAAAGTCATGAAGTAAAGATAGTTTCCAAAAGGTGTCTACATAGGACCACAGACATCACTGTGAACAAGCTTCGATTTCTGAGTAGCTCGAACTGAACCATCTTTTGGGGAATGATGAATGCTGCATTTTGCCCAAAATACAGCCTTCACAAACATGTTTACCGGGTGTCTCGAGTTTGGCAAAATTCAGATGACCCAAGCGTGCATGCCAAAGCTTTGCATCTGACATAGTTGGAGAATCATGTATTACACATGTTGAATCATTCACAGATCTTTCATAGTCTATGAGCTTATACAACCCACGACATAAAATGCCAGAAGCAATAATGACATTGCCATTTGACAGATCATGAACTGTACATCTGTCATCAATAAATTTCACAACCAAGCCAATCTCGGCTAAAGTTGAAACTGACAACAGATTCTTCTTGATCCCTAGTTCAAATAAAGCATCCGAAAATGTAAAAGATCTACCATCAACAGCAGTCAGAATGATCTTACAAACTCCCATGACAGGAAAGAGGAGGTGTTGGCGCATGTGATAGTATTACCTGTAGGGCAAGCTCGAGTGAAGTGAAGAAACTGCGCTGCAAGGTAATATGTTTGGTTGCCCCACTATCAAAGTATCAAACATCTGAGTCTACTGCAAACATACACTATTCTGAAGAAGATGGGTCAAAAATGCAAACAGTAGTGAATGCCCATTCTTCATTCTGCAATAGATTAGCAGACTCTATTTTTGGTGTAGAGGCCTCTGCAACAACCATTCCAACCTCTTTTGAAGCCAGTTTTGGACAATTCTTCATGACATGATCATTTGCTTGCAAAAAAAATTCTGCTTTTTGTTTTCTTCTCGTCTCTGTCATCCTGCTTTGATTGTGCATAATTAGCAGATTCCTGCTTACTAGTAGAAGAGCTCCATTAACCTTTGCCCTTCTCACTAGCCAGGAAAGCTTGATCTGCAACATGCATAATGGATCTGTTCTGTCCAGACTAATCTTCCTACAACTAATCTTCCTACAACAAAACAGAGACCAACTCCTGAAATGTCAAGGCATTTGGATTGCCTTTCATCATCAAACCAAGAGTAGAAGCAAAACTTTGGTATGAATCGGAAAGACCATTCAGATTCCAGAACAATCTGCACAAGTGAACTGTCAAGCAAGACTTCATCAGCAGATGCCAAAAATCAATTGTTCCTTCAAATCTTTGATCTTTGTCAGAAAATTGTCAAAGGAATCTCCTTCATTCATGTGCTCACTCTCCAACTGTTTTCGGAGGTAAGCTACACGAGCCTCATTCCTTGCCAAGTATAAACTGGTAAGTGTATCCCAAGCATCCTTAACTGTTCTGCAAGAGCGAATGTGAGGAATAATGGCACATTTGATAGACAAGGCTATCAATGCATTTGCATGAACATCTCTGCCATCCCAACAATTTGCTCTTCAATAGGTGCAATAGAAACCGAAGCACGAACAAGAATCTGCGGAATATCACCATCTTTGACCCCATCTCCATCAGCTTCAGTACATGTATTTGCAAGTGTAATAGGACGTTTTTCAACACCCTGCACAATATTCCACAATCCTTTTGTGACCAATACATGATGCATCATATACGCCCATAATGGGTGATTGGTACCATCCAACTTATCCTCAATAGCCAACATACGGAATACATCACTGCTTTCAAGCATGGCCACTGACTAAAATATCTTGATGCAAAAATTGACTGTAACTCAAAAAGTTGAACAGAACCACTCTGTCGAGTTCTGTTAAACTTGTAGCAGACTTCGAGATTCTTTTATTAGTGAACCGAAACATGTATATATCTTTGGCAAAAAAAAGACGAAATAGCTTGCACAAGCGCTATGATAGTGCATTCGGAGGCCGAAACGACTTCAAAGCGCGATTTCGGCACACAACGCAAGGCAGTTTTGATCTCCTGAGCACCGTGAGTATGTTCACCAAATTTCATGGGATTTTGAGACTGTGACTAGAGAGCTGTCGACGATGCCCTAGATGAAGCGGCGACCTGCTCTAATACCAATTGTTGGAGTTTGAGGTCTGTGAAAGCACGCGATCAGCACAAGGAAGAAGAAGAAGCTTGGAGCACAACACATAATATTGAATGTATTACCACTAGAATGTACAAAGATAAGTATTCCGTTAGGGCAATACGCGTATATACAAGCCGGGGGGAAAAAAACCTCCTAAAGAGGGAAAAAAGTGCCCCGATGGTCCTAGGGTTTTCACACACATCACTACCTAAATATATCAACACTTGTTTCAATCCATAAAGAGACTTTTTTTGTTTGCATGCCAAAATTTTTATTTCAAGATCTGAAGCTTGATTTATGTAGATCTGGTCATGAAGATTGCCTTTTTCAGTCTCAACTGAAGCAAGCCATTTTCAGAAAGCACTTATTTTGTCTAACTGATGAATCTTCCAACCAAAGTAAGCAAACATACAAACAAGGCATGATTGTAGTCATGCGAGATGTTGGAGCAAATGTCCCTTCATAAGTCCATACCTTTCTTTTGAGCATAAACCTTTGATTATTAAGCCTTTCCACTTTTTTTATTCTTTTTATCTTTCCTAACTTTGAATCGTATAATCAAGAGGTCCTTAAATTTTGGATTCTTGCAGAGTTCTCAAATAGCAATTTGGAACTCCCTTTGAAGTTTATAAATCTTTTGAATGTTTTTGAGATTCTTCGGGTCCTCATAGTTCTTGAATTCGTCGTCTTTGACAAGACATGGTTCTAATGATGGTCATGGTTAAGGTACACAAGGTAATCTCAGCATTATTAAAGGTATCGATGTCTCAAGTATTGGAGCTCAAGAATCCACCATAAAAAGTAGCTCTGTAAATAACTCTCCTCTAATCTCATGAGGACGTTGAAACTCATCTTATTTATAATATATACAAAGATGAACCCAGATAAACACCAAATCAACCCTCAATGAAAGTGCAACCACAAGCTCATCATAGTCAACCACAAGACCATTTTCAAGAGAAACAACATCTCTTCCAATGAAAACCATTTTGGACTTGGGACCATTATCCATATAGCCTATGGCCTTTATAAGCATAACAAGACACAGATTCATAACAATTGACTTTCTTCTTCTCTCTCTCTCTCTCTCTCTCTCTCTCTCTCTCTCTCTCTCTCTCTCTCTCTCTCTCTCTCTCTCTCTCTCTCTCTCTCTCTCTCTCTCTCTCTCTCTCTCTCTCTCTCTCTCTCTCTCTCTCTCTCTCTCTCTCTCTCTCTCTCTCTCTCTCTCTCTCTCCACATATGTGTGTATACATATATATACACATACATATATATACACATATACACACACACACACACACATATATATATATATATATATATATATATATATATATATATATATATATATATATATATATATATATATATATATATATATATATATATATGTATATATATGTATATATGTATATTGTGTATATATATGTATGTATGTATATGTATATATATATATTGTGTATATATATGTATGTATGTATATGTATATATATATATATATATATATATATATATATATATATATATATATATATATATATATATATATATATACATATATATATATATACATATATATATATATATATATATATATATATATATATATATATATATATATATATATGTATGTATATATATATATATATATATATATATATCTGTTGATATATTTAGGTAGTGATGTGTGTGAACACTCTAGGACCGCCGGGGCACTTTTTTCCCTCTTTAGGAGGTTTTTTTCCCCGGCTTGTATATACGCCTATTGCCCTAATGGGCTACTTATCTTTGTACATTCTCTAGTAATACATTCAGTATTGTGTGTTTGTGCTCCAAGCTTCTTCTTCTTCCTTGTGTTGTTCGCGTGCTTCCGCAGACGTCTATCTCCAACAATTGGCATCAGAGCAGGTCGTCGCTTCTTCTAGGGCGCCGTCGACACTCCTCCGTTTGCAGTCTCAGATTCGCACGAAATTTGGTGAGCATACTCAGGGTGTTTTCGAGATCAAAACAGCTTCGCTATGTGGTGCCGAAATCGCGATCCGAGCTCGTTTCGGCCTCCGAACGCACTATCGCAGCGCTTGTGCAGGCTATTTCGTCCTTTTGTGCCAAAGGTATATACCAGTTTCTGTTCGCCAGTTTAAGCGTCTCGAAGTCTGCTACAGGTCTAGTAGAACTCGTCTGGGCAATTCCGTTCAACTTTTTGAGATACAGTCAATTTTCTGCATCAAGGTATTTTAGTCACCGGCCATGGCTGAAAGCAATGATGTATTCCGTATGTTGGCTGTTGAGGATAAGTTGGATGGTACCAACTACCCATTATGGGCTTATATGATGCGACATGTACTGGTTGCAAAAGGATTGTGGAACATTGTGCAGGGTGTTGAAAGACGTCCTGTTACACCTGTAACGATAGGTACTGCAAATACAGGTGTTGGAGTTGATGAAGATGGTGTCGAAGATGATATTCCGCAGATTCCTGTTCGTGCTGCTGTTTCTGTTGCACCTACTACAGAGAAGATTTGTTGGGATGGAAGAGATGCCCAGGCACATGCATTGATAGCTTTGTCTGTCAAACGTGCCATTATTCCTCACATTCGCTCTTGCAGAACTAGGAATGAGACTCGTGTTGCTTACCTCCGAAAACAGTTGGAGAGTGAGCACATGAATGAAGGTGATTCTATGGACAGTTTTCTTACAAAGATCAAAGACCTGAGGAACATTTGATTTCTGCTGATGAGGTTAAACCAGATAGCTCACTTGTGCAGACCGTTCTGAATGGTCTTCTTGATTCATATCAGAGTTTTGCCTCTACTCTTCGGTTGATGATGAAAGGCGATCCGAATGCCTTGTCATTTGAGGAATTAGTCTCTGTTCTATTGCAGGAAGATCAATCCAGGCAGAACAGGTCCATTATGCGTGTTGCAAATCAAGCTTTCCTGGCTAGTCAGAAAGGCAAAGGAAAATGGAGCTCTTCTACTAGTAAGCAGAAATCTGCAAATGCTGCACAATCGAAGAACCAGGGTAAAGATGAGAAGAAATCAGAAAAGCAGAAATTGTTCTGCCAGTACTGTAAAGGAAATGATCATATTATAAAGAACTGTCCAAAACTAGCTGCTAAAGAGGCAAAGAAGAAAGAGGCTGGAATGGTTGTTGCAGAGGCCTCTACACCAAAAACAGAGTCTGCAAATCTTGTGCAGGAAGAAGAATGGGCGTTTACTACTGTATGCAGTTTTGACCCATCTTCTCATGATCAGTGCATGTCTGCAGTAGACTCAGATGTTTGGTACTTTGACAGTGGGGCGACCAAACATATTACCTCGCAGCGCAGTTTCTTCTCTTCACTCAAGCCTGCCCCTACAGGGAATACTGTCACATGCGCCAATAACTCCTCTTATCCTGTTATGGGAGTTGGTAAGATCATTCTGACTACTGCTGATGGTAGTTCTTTCACTTTGTCAGATGCTTTATTTGTGCCAGGGATCAAAAAGAACTTGTTATCAGTTTCTGCATTAGCCAAGATTGGCTTGGTTGTGAAATTCGGTGATGACAGGTGTACAGTCAATGATCTCTCAAATGGCGATGTGATTATTGCTTCTGGCATTTTATGTCGTGGGTTGTATAAGCTCATAGACTATGAAAGATCTGTGAATGATTCGGCATGTGCAGTTCATGATTCTCAGGCTATGTCAGATGCAAAGCTTTGGCATGCACGCTTTGGTCATCTGAATTTTGCTAGTTTGTTACGCCTGCAGAAATCTGAAATGGTGTCCTCTTTGCCCAAACTTGAGGCACCTGGAAAACATGTTTGTGAAGGCTGTATTTTGGGCAAAATGCAGCGTTCTTCCTTTCCAAAAGATGGTTCAGTTCGGGCTACGCAGAAATTGCAGCTTGTACATAGTGATGTCTGTGGTCCTATGCAGACACCCTCTTTTGGAAATTACCTTTACTTCGTGACTTTCATTGATGATTTTTCCAGGCATGCATGGGTATATCCACTCAAAGCAAAGTCCAAAGTGTTCATGTGCTTCAAACAGTTTTTGGTTTTGGTTGAAAATCTGTAAGCATGTAAAATGGGCACCCTCCGTTCTGATCGAGGGGGGGAATATATGTCTTCAGATTTTAATGCATTTCTCGCTGAACGTGGGATAAAACACCAGTGTACAGTGCCGTATACACCTCAACAGAATGGAGTTGCTGAACGAAAGAACAGGTTACTCATGGAGATGGCGAGGTGCATGGTCAAAAGTAAGGCTTTACCACATAGTTTTTGGCTTGAGGCTGTCATGTGTGCAGCATATGTACTGAACAGGTGTCCCACTAAAGCGTTGCAATCTATCACTCCATATGAGGCTTGGCATGACCGCAAGCCATATGTTGCTCATATGCGTGTTTTTGGTTGTTTGGCATATGCATTAGTGCCTGAACAACATCGCAGAAAATTGGATGATAAGGCAGTAAAATGTATTTTTGTTGGGTACAGTTCTGAAAGTAAAGGCTATCGTCTGTATCATCCATAGACTAAACGCATTCTGGTTAGTCGTGATGTTGTCTTTGTGGAAGATGCTATTCAGCCATTGCTTTCATGTACTAAGGAGACATCTGTTAGCTCCAAAGACATGTATGATACTTTGATGCCTCTTTTTACAGGTGGACAGGCTAGTGCTGGTCCTAATGAGGCAACTTCTCAGCCTTCGCAGGTTTCATATGATAATGCAGATCATTCCATTTTTGATGCAGATTTACATGATGCACTTGTTGATGAGAGAGCTGATATTGAGCAGGCAAAAACTATGCCTAAATGGCTGGTGCAGACTTTGCGTGACAGCAAATTAGATGCATCTTTGTCATATCGTACTCGTTCAGGCTCTCATAGTGCCTCCTTTGCATCACATTCATAGTTCAAAGTGAGTTTTAAAAACGAGTTTTAAAAACGGGTTTTAAAACGTTTAGTACGTAGGGTACTAAAAAAATGGACATAAAAAACGAGTATTATATTTTGTCGCAACATTAATTTTTTTTTTTCAAAAAAACCATGAATAATGCATGTGTAGCATTCATAAACACATAAAAAACTTAATCTACAACCTTAAAGAACTTAGAAGACAATACTAGAGTAGAATGTAGATATCGATGATAAACCGTGAATGTCAGAACTGATGAGTCATGACTCAAATCTTATACAAGAATGGTAAAACCATATCATAAGCCTAAATCCAACAAGATACATCCATGATCCATCATCCAACTGATCACTATCACACTATCATCTATGTCCAAAATATATGAAGCATGCTATACAAACTAAAGTCTAAGATGACTCTGCAATGTCCTCGGTAGAGACATCATCTATGGGCTCATCATCAAATGTGCTAGCCCATGACGATGTACTATCTGAGTCTGTATGTCCAAATGTAGCTGCAATCTCAACCATCTCTCGTCCGAAGTCATCATCTCCACTAGAAGATGGGGCTGAATCCTGCTCCCAATCCTCTCGAACAACTGGATGATCTCTCTGAGTGGTAGAGGATCCACCACCCCTTCCACGACGTGGTCCACCCCTTCTTGAAACATACTCCTGTGGATTCCGGCTAGTGGATGGTAATGATGGATCACCTACATAAACAATGCATATATATGAATAATGAGAGAAAATCATAGCAATGGGCATACTTGTGTAACATGTTACGTAATACTAAATAGTATTACAAATTTACAATTTACCTACCCCTTCGAGTGCGGCTACGAGTCTGTCGTACAAATCTCTGAGACTCCTCTACAAGCATAGCAAAGATATCCCTCTCTTCCTCAGGGATTTGAGGAATATCTTTGACTTTACCGATATCAACTAGATCTACATTTACCTACAAAATTCAGTTTGTTAATCAAAATTCAGTCTAGACTCTAGTAAATAGCTTTATGCTTTCATGAAACTTCAAATTTAGAACTTACCTGTAGTGGGGCTATGTTGATCCCTTTAGTCTCTAACAACTTGAGGTTACAATGGCAATAAACCAATCTCTCAAGTTGTTGAGGACTCAATCTATTCCTTTTTTTCGTATGGAATAGAGCCCATGTACTCCAGTTCCTCTCTGCAGGACCTGTGCTACAATCTTGCGAAAGAATTCGCAAGGCTAATCTTCGCTATGAATCATGATTCATGAAAAAAAATAATAGATCATCATTCATAAAAAATAGATTCAAATGGATTTTGAAAGACTAAATGGTAAAAATACTTACCAATAGTGGAGTACTCACTCCATATTTCTCCCACCATGTGACTGGAGCAACCTGGTTCTCGCGTAGCCGTGCAGTGGGCTGTCCAAAGTAGCGTTCCATGCTACGGAACTGCAATCTCTCTGTCTCTAACTGTGACAAAATACCAACATCACCACCGCTCCATCGCATGATGTAGTCAATCCAGCTATCCTCTAGCTCAATGTCTGTAAATTGTTGCTCACTTCTCCATAGTGGATGAAGAATATGAGCAACGGCATGGATTGGTTTATGAAACCAATCCCATCTTTTTCTCACAGCATCACATAAAGTGGTCTTCCTATATAAATTATAATAAACAATGAAGTTATAAACATCATACATGTGAATCATGATAAATTACTCTATCATATGATGATTGATCAATTGACAAAACTTACTCAATGTCCGAGAGTCCGACAACTTTCTGAATGCTTTCTTGTATACGATCAATGTACTCATATAAAAGACCAAGTGTGCTGCCCTCCATATCTGTGATGCGAAGAACACTGTACACTGGCTGAATGGCAGCTACCAACGTATCTCCCTTCGTCCAAAACTCATCATCTCCCATAATGAGCGTTGAGAACTGTGTGAAGAGAGTGTCTCTTCCTCTGACCTCCTGAATGTTGTACCAATCCTCAGCCACCACCGTACGTAGAAGCCCTTTTCTTACTCTAAGGACTCTATCAAGTACTATATACATGTAACAAAACCGTGTCATAGAGGGTTTCTGGAAATCCAAGGTAGAGTGGGCACGAAAGATGTTCAATACTTTGGGCTTAGTAGTGACAAATTTCACAATGAATTTTGCTTTATCAAGGATTGACTTCACCCATGGAAGTGCCCCAATGTCTTCCATAAGCAAATCTAAACTCTGGGATGCACATGGTGTCCATGTAATCTTGGGGTGTGCCTCTTCAATCATACGCCCCATCGACACGCAATTGGACCCATTGTCGGTCACAACTTGCACTACATTCTCACTTCCCACATCCTCAATGGCTTTCTTAACATGTGAGAATATGAATTCACCTGTCACTACTGTGCCTGGTGCATGGGCTGGTATAGCACGTAAAAACATTGTGCCTTTGCAAGAGGACACAAGGATGTTATAAACATTCCTTCTACGAATGTCGGACCAGCCATCGCATAGAATAGAGCATCCATATTTCTCCCATACAGATCGTAGGGATAACATTTCAGTCTCTACCAGCTTTGTTTGCCTTGAGAGCTCAGTAGTGCGCAAGGTTTGTCCTGAAGGACCCTCCCAAGCAACACCTATTCTACTAACGGCTTTCATTGCCCTCTTCCATGGAAGAGTACTAGCAACATTAAATGGAATGCCACACTGAATGAAGAGTTTGGTCAACTCTCTAGTGGCCTCTTCCATATGTTGCTTTTGCACTCCAGCCCTTATATTGCCTCTCATGAATATATTACTATCAGGGATCTTAGAATGTGATGGATGACGTGAAAAAGAGAGAGAGGCATCTGTGCGTGGCATTTTACTTGCACTGTGATCATGAACTTGAGGAGACAAGATTTCATCATGAAAAGGCTCATTTCCCGCACCCACAGTGCTCTCAGACGATGGAGGCATAGGTAAATTACCCACCCCTCGGCTCAATTGGAGTTGAGCAGTCAACTCCTCTACGGTTTTTTGAGGTATGGAAGTGCATTTTCCAATGCCTCTTCCTCTCAACCCAAGGAGATGAGCTTTCATGCGGGATGCTGAGCCACCATAAATGCCCTTGCAATAATTGCATTCCCAAGAGG
>CM035416.1:76059579-76064579 GCA_020310875.1 Ceratopteris richardii
CAGAAAAGTCTGCTTCACTTAATTCACTCATTGGCTGATCAAATGTGTAAAGTTTTCAATGAAACTTTATACAAGGTGTCTCCTAAAGTTTGTGCACCTTCTCCACGTTAAATGTCTCTTAAAGATTCAGTTGATCTTGAGATTTGCTCCAAACAATGTACCTAGGTCTGAAATTGTTCTTCTGTATAGTCGACTTTGACACCTGCAACTTCTAATGCATGGTTCTCCCAAATTAGACCCCGTTTATTCAAATGCTTTTAGCCACAAGTAGCTTACCTTTCAACTTAAAGAATGAGTGCTTACTTGCTCAAAACTTTACACTGTGGACCAGAAGGTTTCAAGGATAAAAGGTATCCAGAGTATGTATGTAAGCTCAAGAGGGCTTTGTATGGTTTGAAGCAGGCCCCAAGGCCATGGAATTATAGACTTGTAAAGTTCTTGAAGGAGTTTGGTTTCCAAGTATCTAAGGCAGCTAGTAGCTTGCTTGTTAAAGAAAGTGATGATGAGTTCATTTACATGTGCATATATGTTGATGACATAATTCTTAGAGGTACAGATGAGAAAGGCATACAAAGTCTTAAGAAGCAAATGGAGAAAGAGTTCAAGATTAGTGACTTGTGAGATTTGTCATATTTCTTGGGCATGGAGATTTCATATACCCAACATGGAGTATATGTGACTCAAGAAAGGTATTTGAAGAGCTTGTTAATCAAGTTTAAAATGGAAGATTGCAAGGTAGCAGCTACTCCAATGGAGGTGAATCACAAATTGAGCAGATATGGAGGAGAAGAATTCAGGGACATGAAGCTACATCAAAGTTTGGATGGTGGTTTAATCTATGCTACATTAACTAGGCCTGATTTGTCATATGCAGTTGGAGTGTTGTCTCAATTCATGCATTGTCCTAGGAAAGAACATTGGATTGCAAGACAAAGGGTGCTAAGATACATTAAGGGTACACTCAAAGCAGGTTTGTATTATGGATTCACATCAGATACAAACATCAAGATTTAGTGATACAGATTGAGCAAGTAATCCTGATGATAGGAGGTCAACTTATGGGTATCTATGTTATGTGGGAGATAAGTTAATCTCTTCGTGTTCTAAGAAGCAACATACAGTTGCTTTGTCATCCACAGAAGCATAGTATAAAGGTATGGTTGAAGCTCCAAAGGAGGTTATATGGTTGAAGACTCTCATGAAGAGTTTTGACATCATTCAGAGCACACCCACTATTCATGGAGATAATATGAGTCCATTGTATCTAGCTGCTAACCTTGTGTTTCATGCCAGGACTAAACATATTGAGAATATCATTTCTTAAGAGAGAAGGTGATTGATAAAGAGATTGAAGTCATACATACTTCAACAAAAGATCAGATTGAAGATATGTTAACCAAAAGCTTGGATGGACCTAAGTTGCAGAGGTTCAAGGACATGGCAGGCATAAAGAAGATGGAGAAAATCAACAATTGATGATTTGGACAAGGATTGAAGTCAAATAATAAAGCAAAGATCAAATTCTGAAGCTTGAAGATTAATGCATGGTCAGATAATGAAGACTTGTATATACATGTACATTAAGCTTAACATTAGTTCACTTACACCTTTGTAATGGTGATGAGTTTGTACATAAATGCTTATATATACAAGTATAGAGTCGGGACCAATGAGAGAGAGGAGAGACATAGACCAAGTATAGATGAGTAGAAGAAGAATGTATGTGATGAATGAATGAGATTCATCAAATCAGTTGTTTTCATGAGAATAGAAGAAAACTTCTGAAATCTGTGTCGTGATCTTTTCTCCCTTTCTCTTCTTGTGCTTGATCATAGCATAAATCCTTTCATAGATGTCTAAGTCCATAGTTAATGCATCTATGGTAAAAATTTAAGAGTCTAATTGTAATCAGGCTCAGAGAATTGAAGACAGGAACATTTACATGTGTAAATGGAAGAAGTGAAGTCAGGAACAGGCGCAATCCCCATGGTCAATGTTTGATCAAATCTCCCATATAACCATTTAGAAAAGCATTTTTCACATCTAATTGATATAGCTTCCAACCTTTACATGCAGCAATAGCTATAAGAGTCCTTATAGTTGCCATCTTTGCCACAGGACTATAAGTCTCATCATAATCTATACCATATGTCTGAGCATACCCTTTCACAACAAGTCTAGCTTTATATCTAGACACACTTCCATCTGCATACCTCTTTGTCTTATAGATCCATTTGCATCCAATAACTTTCTGACTATTTGGTTTAGAAACCAAATCCCAAGTTTCATTTTCCATCAATGCATCATACTCATCTTGCATAGCTTTCTCCCAATTTTCCTTACCTTTTGCCTCTTCATATGTAGAAGGGTCTGTTTTCACCATATAAACATAATCTTTAGTGGTCAAAAATGAAGTATCATAGCTATACCTTGTAGGTTGCCATTTGTGCCTTGATGATCTTCTGAGTTCCCCACTTTTTGAAGTTTTTGGTTCATCACATTTTGGATCAAACCTTGGCATTTCTTCAACTTCAACTAGTGCTTCATTGTTCTCTTCTTCATCAAATATTTGAACCTTTGATTTACCTTTCTTCTGGTTCAATGTTTCTTCATCACCGGCATGAATATTGATTGTACTTGCATACCAAGTACCTTGCTCATCAAATGTAACATCCTTTGACACAAGGAATTGCTTTGTGGATGGACTCCACAACCTATAACCCATCTGCTTATCATCATAACCAATGAACACATACTTTTCAGCTTTAGGTTCCAATTTATGCCTCAAGTGAGATGGCACATATGCATAAGCCAAACATCGAAATACTTTGCAATGATCTAAGGTAGGTCTCTTACCCCACCATGCCTCATAGGGTGTCATACCCTGCAAAGCTCTACATGGTAGCCTATTAACAAAGTATGTAGCTATATTTAGAGCCTAAGCCCACAAATAATTAGGGCAATTTTTCTCCTTCATCATTGACCTTGCAAACTCAACAAGAGTTCTATTCCTCCTTTTTGCTACACCATTTTGTTGAGGAGAGTACGTGCAAGTTACTTCCCATTTTATACCTGCATTCCACAAGTAATCACTGAACTCATTAGAGAAATACTCTCCCCCTCCATCTTACCTTAGTCTCTTCAATTTTTGTCATGAAAATCTTTTTGCATACACATGGTAATGTTTACTTGTATTGAATACCTCTGATTTATCTTTGATCACATATATGGTGATCCACCTGGTAGCATCATCAACATAAATCACATAATATCTTGAACCATTAATGCTAAAGTCCTTTGATGGTCCCCACACATCTGTATGTACCAAAAGCTTCTCTGAATACATGAAACCATGCTTATTATATGATTGCTTACGAGCCTTACCTGATTGACATGCTTCACATCTGTATGTCATATGTTGACCTGCAACATTAGGTAATCCAAGCATTGAACCATTGTTAATCATATCCTTAATACCTCTTTCATTGAAATGTCCAAGTCTTTTATGCCAAAGATCTAACTCAGAGATCTTATGTCCTCCATAAGTGAACAAGGCATGACAAACATCACCTTGAATCTTCAACGTGAAGAGCCTTCCTTCTTTCTTTCCTAAAACAATTTGTTTATACCCATTGCTAGGGTCTTCCACAAAAACTCCATCATTAGTGAGCCTTACTTCATAACCTTTCTCTACAATTTGCCCTACACTTATCAAATTCTTTGGGATTGTAGGAACATACAAAACCTTACTCAGAAGAGTGCTTCCATCCTTGGCCTTTACTGATCCAATGGACTTCACATTGTGCTTTGTGTTATCACCTGTTTTAACTACATGCTTGCTCACATTATTCTCCAAATCAATCATCAAAGCTATATTGCCACTCAGATGATTGCTACAACCTGAGTCTATGTAGAAGACTCTTTGCCTCTCTACAACCTGAGTCTATGTAGAAGACTCTTTGCCTCGTTCGCAGCCAGTTTTGGACAGCTCTTAATGAGACCTTCACTTTGTCTTTCACAAGTTGCATTCATGATTAAGGTTGAATCCTCCTTCTCATATGAAGCATAATTGTAGTAGGTATTATTGTAGGATTGACTTTAGAAGCCTCTACCTGCATTTCTTCCAAAGTAACCTCTACCTCTGAAATTACCTCTCTGATTCCTATTACCTCTTCCTCTTGAATTAAAGTTTTGATTTCCTCCACCATTTTGATTACTATGCCAACATTCATGAGCTAAATGATTAGTCTTACCACAAATCCAGCAAGCTTTGACACCATCTTTATTACTTCTACCTCTTCCTCTTCCTTTTCCACCACCTCTTCCTCTTAGGAAGTTAGCATGGCTATTAATGCCTTCATCTTCATTCAATTGTTGATTGCCTTTGTTAATCTTCTTCTTGTCCTTTGAATACATTGCTTGACATGAACTCTTATCAACATCACCTTTGACATCCTGCTCAAAGGTTAGCATATGTCCTAGCAATTGATTCAAATCAGGACTGAATGATCTAGTGACAACTCAGTGGATAGAATGAAAGGCTCCACTTATCATCTCCTCTCAAACATGTGAGAATTTGTCTTACCAATTTGTCCTCTTCAATATCTTCATCAACTCCTCCTAATGCATTTGCAATGTCCTTCATCCTTGCTACATAATCAGAAATAGATTGAGAATCTTTCTTTTGAATGTGGTGAACTCTGCCCATAAAGATGCCTTCTTTGACTTTGTAGTGTTTTGGAAATGCTCCTTCAAAGCATTCCATATGTCACTTTCACTTTCAAGTCCTCTAATGTGAGGTAGCAAGTAGTCATTGACTCCCATGTAGATAATGCTCTTTGCTTGAGCATCCTTCTTCATCCATGTCTTCAAATATAAGAGCTCTTCCCTAGTTGGAACACTAGAATCGCTAAATTCTGGTTTCTCTTCTTCACCTGTGATGTATCCTATCAAATCTTTACTCATGAGATCAGCTTCCATCCTCATTGACCATGCAGGAT
>CM035416.1:76069579-76077079 GCA_020310875.1 Ceratopteris richardii
CGTGTAATGGGAGTTGGTAAGATCATTCGACTACTATTGATGGTAGTTCTTTCACATTGTTAGATGCTTTGTATGTACCAAGATCAAGAAAATCTTCTTTTCAATTTTAGCATGATCCAAGATTGTCTTGGTTGTCAAATTTGTTGATGAAAGATGTACATTTCATGGCCTCTGAAATGACCATATTATTATTGCTTTTAGCATTTTATGTAGTGCTCTGTATACGCTCATAGACTATGCAAAATCTATGAATGATTCAGCATGTGTTGAAATGTAAGCCTGATGGAACAATTGACATGTATAAGACTAGGCTTGTTGCAAAAGTTTATGCTCGAGAGACAGGTATTGATTCTGATAAGACCTTTCACTACTAGAAATAGGGGGGCGTAGCAACGCCCCCGAATGAAAAAAAAAGCAGGTCTCATCACTTATGTGACTCTAGTGTCGCATAAGCGACGACCCTATTTTTTATTAAAAAAAAAGACGTGTCATCGCATAAGAGATGCATAGCATAACTTATGCGATGCTAAATATATGTGTCGCAAGTTAGCGACGCTTTTAACGACGTTGGCAAACTGTCTGCGATGCTAGAGCATTGCATACACGACGTCCTGGTATTCCAGAGCGTCACTTATGGAATGTTAAAAAAAAATCGATTTCTCCCGGCACAAATAGGAGGGGGGAGAGAGAGAGAGAGAGAGAGAGAGAGAGATCGAGCACACACACATCTTTTGAAGCAAGGTACGCACACACACACACACACACATAGATTTACACACACACACACATGCACACACACATATGCATGCACACACATAGAGACACACACACACATACACATAGACACGCACACATACACACACACGTACACACATAGACACACACACATACATATTAGACACATACACACTTACACACACATCCACACACATTTTCACACACACATACACAGTGGAACACACATATATATACACATACACATGTATATGCACACAGACACACATACACACATAGATACACACACGTACACACATAGATACACACACGTACACACATAGACACATACACATAGATTTACACACACACATATACACACTAATTTACATACACACATACACATGCATACACACACACATATATACACACATAGACACATGCATACACACATAGACACACACACACATACACATACACACACACTGTTGAAGACAGGGAAATCTGGAAGAATGATTAATTTGAATTATGAAAGATTGTTAAATTTAGACATTACTTAGTTGGAGTCTATTTTTTGGTGCATCGGATTTTTAACAGACGGTTATATCGAAGTTCGCGTGGATGTCATAAGAGGGAAAGGACGTTACATTTGACAAGCGTAGAGAAGACGAGAAGTGGTAGAAGGAAGAAAGAGGGAGAAGTGCAGAAGCAAGTGCGCTTCATGAAAATCAGGAGCAGCGTGATGCTTGTTCTATGAAGAATGTAACTCTGAGGCAGATCTTTGTATTCGCAATTAATTGAAAGCTTTTGGCAGATGTTTCTTATATATTTTGTTTGATGCGTGAGGAATGTTGATGAAAGTACTTGCGCAGACATGTGTAGAAGTGTAACATGTAATTCCATTCACTCTGAAATGTGTGTTCGATGAAGTTACGGATTTTTGACACGGTATAAGTAAGTAATGCGAGAATGAAAGCCTGTTGAAGGTAGATTCTCTGTTGACGAAGACCAATGTGATTAGGTTGATCAATTTGGAAGTTAATGTGTGATGTGTTGATCTTCGAACCCCAACACATTTGGCGATCCTACTGTATTGCTGAAGAAGCAAGAAATGCATGAAAGAACGAAAAAGACGATTTGGTAAAGTGTATTTTACAAGAGCGCACGCAAGAGCAGCGAACGTGGAGTCATCCTTAGAATTTTACGATTGGTACGAAGCCAAGGAGGAAGCAAATCTAGAAACTAAAGAGGAACAGGGAGAAACAGGTGCAGCAGAGGTAAGGTTGGTGGGAGATGTTGGCAGGATATTTTATGAAAGGATTACGAAGCACAATTAGACATGCGGTTGCAAGTGTGGATATTGCAAATGGCTTTGATGTATTAGTGTTAGAAGCTGCATGCGTGGAAAGAAGATTTGGACGAACAAAAAAAGAGACATTCGGATTCTAGTTCAGAGGCTGGCTCTGATTCAGAAACAGAGTCAAACAAAGGTTCAACAGATTTTGATTCTGATGACCAAGATAAAGAAATAGTGGGGAAAAAGCATCGCAAACATAAGGCTAAGCAAAGTAAAGAGGAGGCATGGATTAATAAGTTAAAGAGACACGGATATTCCATCGTAGCTCCAAAGGAAAAGAGATTTTCCGATATCTGTGACAAAGAGGGACATACAACAAATTAGTGTTGGTACAACCCCAAGCATAGACGTCAAAGTTCGCGGCAAGATAATAGGAATATTAATGAAGTAGTGGCCAATCAGGCTATTCCCGTCAGTAGATTTGATACCTTCAATAACAGAGGGGAACAAGAGTCAGAGCAAGCAGGATTCGGAAAAAGATTGGTTTGATGTAATCATTAGTTCACCGTTACAATTGTCTTTGGATCAACTTTTATTTTTGGTACCAGCGTTTTGAGAAAAGTTGTTGAAGAGGTTACTTAGGCAGCATTTAGAGCCAAAAATTCGGTCGATACTGTCAACTTTGGCCAATAATATTGATCTAGCAGATGTTGACTTTGTAGTGCCAGTAATTCAGGTACAGTACAACCAAATGTGATTTGACAAAGTGTTGCTTGATGGAGGATCACGGGTAAATATATTACCCGAGCATATTTTTATAGAAATGGGAAGAGGGGCATTGGTTCCAACACCTATTCAAGTCAAAATGGCGGATCAAACTCAAGTTCAGCTGGTTGGCATTTTGAAGCAGCAACAGATTATCATTTCAGGAATGTCATTTACGATAAATTTTGTTGTCATTAGGATGTTTGAGTCAGCATATCCATATGAAATGTTGTTAGGGAGACCTTGGTTTAAGATTGCTAAAGTCAAGCAGGATTGGGGTCTGAATGTGGTAATGATCACAAAGGGTAAAAAGCAAGTGACAATTCCTATGCGAGGAAGAAGAAATATGTCAGTACAGGAGAAACCAGTCATAGCTCAGACAATTAACTTAGCGGACGAGATAGAAGATGATGAAGAGAAAAAGTTTTTGCAAGCAAATCCAATGGTAGTACCGGTATTAGAAGTTGATGTGGGAGGGGTATTAAGTAAGGATAATCCGATTGTGCAGAACGTAGATGAGCCAGTTCCGGGTGAACAGGTGGAAGGTGCACAAATACAAAAGATGTTCAAACAAAGTATGGAAACTCCAGTACAGCAGTGGTTGGAACAACAAGAGAAAGAAGTGATAACTCTGGCTGAACGGATCTATGATTAGAAGTATGCAGGTTCTACGTGGGTAAAGGAGGAGGAGCTTCAAGAGGTTAATTTAGGGATAGAAGTTGAACCAAAGATGGTGCGGATTGGTAAAACATTGGAAGGAAAGTTTAGGGAGGATCTCATTTGCTTACTAAAAGAGTATGTAGATGTGTTTGCTTGGGATTACTCTCAAGTGAAAGGTATAGACCCTGATTTGCATCAACATCGGATTAATATGAAGACGGATGCAGTACCCATAGCGCAGCAAAGATATAGAATGAATCCTAACTTTGCTAAACAGGTGAAGGAAGAAATTGATAAACTATTGGCAGTTGGATTTATCAAACCTACGAATCAGGTGACTTGGCTATCTCCTATTATAGTGGTCCAAAAAAAGAATGGGAAGCTCAGAATTTGTGTTGATTATAGAAAGTTAAATGCGGCAACGGTTACAGATCCGTTTCCTATGCCGTTTTGTGATGCAATGTTGGACGCAGTAGCAAGGCATGAAATGTATAATTTCTTGGATGGATTTTCAGGGTATAATCAGATTAGTGTGGCTGAGGAGGATCAGCATAAAATAGCATTTATTACTGAATTTGGTGCTTATGTGTTTATAGTCATGAGTTTTGGATTGAAGAATGGACCACCATCATTCAATTACGTGGCGCACAAAGTGTTTGCACCTTATCTACAAGATTTTATGTAGGTGTTTGTAGATGATTTCTCGGTCTTTGGTAAGAAGGTACAACATCTGTTGCAACTGAAATCATGTTTTGACAGATGTCGGCAGTTTAGGATGGTGTTGAATCCGTTTAAAAGTGTTATTGCAGTCAGAAGTGGTATTTTATTGGGCCATGCCATTTCGCAAGAAGGGATGGCTATTGATGTTAAGATTTAAAAGTGTTATTGCCGTCAGAAGTGGTATTTTATTGGGCCATGCCATTTCGCAAGAAGGGATGGCTATTGATGTTAAGAAGATTGAAGCTATTAGCACAACTAAAGCACCGACCAACGTGAAAGAAGTAATGCGGTTTGTTGGTCAGATTAAGTGGCATGCTAGATATTTACAGTATTTAGCAAATATTTCTCTACCACTTATGCACTTGACCAAAAAGGATGTTCCATTTGTATGGGCAGATGCTCAAGAGAAAGCATTTCAATTGGTGTCGGTAGCACCAATTTTGCAACCACCCGATTGGTCATTGCCATTTCACATATTTGTTGATGCATCGGATGTGGTTGTAGGAGCAGTTTTGATGCAGCAGAAAGAGAAAGGATGGTATAGACCCGTCTATTATTCTAGTAGAGTATTGTGTGCGGCTGAAAGAAACTACCCGGTGACGGAACGGGAAGCTTTGGCAATGGTATGTGCTCTTAACAAGTTTCGACATAATTTGTTGGGCAATAAGGTTGTTTTTCATGTGGATCATCAGGCTTTGTTCTATTTAATCAAGAAACCCTTATTAACATGACGATTCACCAGGTGGATGCTTCTATTACAGGAATTTGATTTTGTGATTATGCATACTCCAAGAAAAGAGCATGCAATGGCAGATTACTTTAGTAGATTGGATTCAGGAGAAGCACCTATAGGTGTAAGTGATGAATTTTCGGATGCTGAGTTGTTTAATGCAGAAGTGGTGGAAGCAGATTCTTGGTATGACCAATTATTAGTTTTTTTAACTGATGGTGCATATGCATACATACATGCTTACATGCATACACACACATACACATGCATACACACATACACATACACACATATATATGCATACACACACAGAGACATACACACACACATACACATACATGCATACATAATGCATATGCATATGCATACATACATGCTTACATGCATACATACATGCTTACATGCATACACACACATACACATGCATACACACATACACATACACACATATATATATGCATACACACACGCATAGAGAGACATACACACACATACACATACATGCATACATAATGCATATGCATATGCGTACATACATACTTACATGCATACACACACATACACACGCATGCATACATATGCATACATAATGCACATGCATATGCATATATACATGCTTACATGCATACACACACATACACATGCATACACACATACACATACACACATAGACACACACACACATACACACACATCTATGCATACAGACACACACATAGAGAGACATACACACACATACACATACATGCATACATAATGCATATGCATACATACATACTTACATGCATACACACACATACACACACATATGCATACATATGCATACATAATGCACATGCATACACATACACACACATACACACACATATACACACAGATTTACACACACATAAACATGCATACACACACATACACACATAGAAACACACACACACATACACACATACACACACATACACACACATACCCACTCACATACACACACAGATACACATAGACACATACACACATAATGCATATGCATATGCATACATACATACTTACATGCATACAAACACATACACACACATGTGCATACATATGCATACATAATGCACATGCATATGCATACATACATGCATACACGTACACACATAGACACATACACACACATAGACACATACACATGCATAAACACATACACACTCATAGACACACACACACACACATCCAAACACATTTAACACACACACACACATACACATGCATACAAACACATATATATAGATACACATGTATATACACACATAGACACGCACATACACACATAGACACACACACACATACATACATACATAGACACACACATACACACACATATATGCATACACACACATAGAGAGACATACACACATACACATACATGCATACATATGCATACACACACACACACACGTAGAGAGACATACATACATACACACACATGCATACATATGCATACATAATGCACATGCATATGCATACATAATGCACATGCATATGCATACATAATGCACATGCATATGCATACATAATGCACATGCATATGCATACATAATGCACATGCATATGCATACATAATGCACATGCATATGCATACATAATGCACATGCATATGCATACATACATGCTTACATGCATACACACACATAGACACACATACATATACACACATACATATACACACATAGACACACACACACACACATTGAGAGAGAGACACACATACACACATATATATGCATACCCACACACGTAAAGAGACATACACACACATACACATACATGCATACATATGCATACATAATGCATATGCATATGCATACATACATACTTACATGCATACACACACATGCATACATATGCATACATAATGCACATGCATATGCATAGATACATGCTTACATGCATACACATAGACACATAGACACATAGACACACATAGATACATACACACAAATAGACACATACACACATATACACACACATATACACACAAGTTTACACACACACATAGACATACACACACACACATACACAGACACACTTACACATGCATACACACAGACATACACACATAGACACACACACATACACACATAGACACACACATACACACATAGACACATACAAACTTACACACACACAGAGATACACACACACATATATAAACACACACATACACACATAGACATATACACACTTACACACACATACACACATCCACACACATTTACACACACACATACACATGCATATATACATATGTATACAAATACACACATATATACATACATAGACACACACATATACACACACATACACACATAGACACATACACACTTACACACACATCCACACACATTTACACACATACATACACATGCATATAGACACATATATACAGATACACATGTATATACACACATAGACACACACATACACATAGACACACACACACACATAGACACACACACACATAGACACACACACATATACACACACATGGACACATACACACACATATATGCATAGACACACACATAGATACATACACACATGTATATACATACACACACATAGTGATACATACACA